>JAZDUH010000383.1:4447500-4590000 GCA_036419115.1 Scarus forsteni | reverse complement strand
GTTCTTTCCAGAGAGGTTTACTTTTCTTCTGTCTGTCACTTTCCATACATCCCCATCATTCAGCTCATCTGTCGAAGTCCAGGATAAAACACAGAGTGACTGAGCAGTGGCATCATCAGATTATTGTGTGAGTCTTTCTTGGATTTGCTTTTTCTTATATTACATACACTATCATACAGACGCATCTTATCTGAATGGCTCAAGGCAAAGAGGAAAGACAGGTGAGTTTGAGTTAGAGGTCAAAAGAGTGAGAAGCTAACAGAGAGTGTGCTATGAGGGGAGGGACTGTGAGAGAAAGAATGGGAAGAAAAGGAAGAATTAAAAAAAAACAGGCAAAGTGGGAGAGAAAAGGAGAGGTAGAGAGCCTCCCGAGTGCTTTTCTTGCTTCAACGGGACAAAAGGTTACTGCATGACGGGGGTAGGTGTCAGGTGATGTGTGACAAGTCCAAATTAAAGATGACATAATGGCAGGGGCCAGGATGGGGTCCAAACTGAGGGCTGACTAAGACCGAGGGTGGGGGCAGACCATGGCAACCAAGTTGATCTGGCCCATGCTGGCCTGGGCTAGGCTGGGGCTGGGCAGCAGGGGGCTACCCTGAAGGCTCCTCCATATGGAACATGTTAGCCTAGCGATGGCTAATGAAATGCAGGCTGACGTCAGGCAGACACCCACCCATTGTTTTGCTGCTTAATTTGTTATAATATTTGTCTAACAAATGAGGATTTTGCCAGGACAGAGGAAGAATGAGAGGCTGCAGCTGCAGACAAGCACATGTGGGTAAAGAGGTTTACATTAAAAGCCTGGTGTAAAGGGAGGGATTCAGCCATTGGCACTGATAGTAACGAGAAGCAAGAGGGCTTAGCGTAAGTGCTAGCACAAGAAGGGCCGAGACCTTAGCTGGCTAAATGGGAGGTAAAGTTACCATAGAACAAGTATGAGTGGGTGTGCTGGAGATGGAGGGCTTGGAAGATGCTTCATTGTGTATGTTAACTGTATGTAGCAGTTTTTAGCATGGCTTAATATGTCTGTAATACACTCAACAAATTGTTTATGAAGTCATCATACAGACTTCTTCTTGAGGTGCCTCTGTTTGATGTACTCACTGACACTCTCTCAGTGAATCTTACTCGCTGATTACCCCTTCCCCTCTTAAAACAAGTTAACATCTATTTTGGGCAGTTGGATACCAAGCTGACTGTGTAATTGCACATTGCATTACTAATATGCCTTAATTGACAACCTCAGTCATGAATCACTTGCTTGCTTCTCTTAAGGCCCAAGGCAAGTTTCTTAAGCTACAAGCCCCATGCTAAGATAACCTGACATGCCGCATGGACAGTTCCATATTGGAAATATTTCACTAATCCATTTGGAAAGGAACCCTGCGAAAATGTTTTCCGGGGCAGAACCTTCAAAAACAACAACAGCCTGAGATTGGATGATCATTTGACTCATCTTACTCATCGCAGACCAATCCATATCAAACAGCGCTACTATGACATAGCATACGTAGCGGCTAACGGCTTACAAGGCCAAACATTTAATGGCCCTTAGCCGTTAGCTTAACTACCTTAAAACTATCATTTTACATTAAATTATACCACTCAGATGTATCATTAAACACTTATATGTGACATGAACCTCGTCAAAGACGATCCCTAAGAAGTAAACTTCTGAGGAGAGCATATTTCGCCAAGTATAACTGAGTAACCATAATGACCACACATTAGCCACCGTTATTTGTACAACAGAAAGTGACTTCACTTCCTGTAAAGTCACTCCCTGGTGTCATCACGCCCGCAGCTCCCGTTCATCCCGCCTCTCCTCCCTGATTGGCCCTGATTGGGCCATTAAAGAGGACATATCATGCTTGTTTCTCCTTTTCACTATGCCAGACTAGGATGCCTGTAAAGCATTTCTGCCCTCAGTGCAAGTCATTTAGTTCCTTCATTGCCCCACAATAGCATTCTCAAAATCCTCATTTTAGGCCATTATGAAGCGCTTGTTGAAACGCTTGGTCTCAAGGATGACCTAAAGTTACCTCGCAATGTCACAGCCCTTTGTGCTCTGATTGGTCAGTTCTATGGGGGGTAGAGCCAGCTTGTCCTTCTTCTATTGTATTTTCCAGCAGGCTCAAAGCAGCGACCGTGTATTGATTTCCCCTACAGGCCAGAGCTGGTAATGAGTGGATGTTAGCGAGGGAGCTTTATACCCCTGCTGCTGGATGTGTTCCTCGGTGAGGGTTTGGGGCTAACGGACATCACAGAGGAGGAAGTGTTTTATCAGATTACTCCAATAAAAAGAAAGGTACCTCATGTCATGACGTTTGAAATCTCGCGGACATCTCGCAATGACCTATTTTCAGAGGCATCAAATCTCATTCTAGAATATCAGAAAAAATACAATATCTAATTTTTTTGAAAATTAAGGGGGTGTAACGTCTTGTTTTCAAATTTATTATATTATATGTAAGTATTAAATCATGCATCAGCATGATATGTCTCCTTTAAGCATTTAGCTGAATGAAAGCATTGGACAATGGAGGCTGACAAGACTGAGATGCATGATTTCAGATTCAGGCAGGTCTGTCTGCTCTGCAAGGCTAAAGCGAAGAGGCTGAAAGGCACTTTTTTACCATCGATAATCTAACAGCGTTCTCCCTCTTTTACCCATAGTACATTCGAAAAAAGCAACTTTGAAAAACATTGTAGCAAATGAATTGTGTGGATTACTGAATAGATTGAAATAATATCTGTGATTTAAACAAAATGTGACAAACTTGTGTTTTGTTTTTGATGTGTGGTTCATGAACAAGAACTTTTCGGTGAACTATGGGAGCAAGCTGCTGTTTGAGAAAGTTTCCTGTCTTACATCTTTGTTGTGATTACTTTAGAAATCCAAATTCCTACCAATTAAAGAGCTGATACAAAGCAGACCAGATCCTTTTACTAAGGTGAGCCAAATTATCCAATAGCCCTGTACCAGCTACATGAAAGTTCTGTATCAAGAGACCTAAGGTTTATTGTAACAAGAATAGTCTGACATTCAAACCAAGAAAAATATTTAACCTCATTTGTCCACCAAGTAAGATGCATTACTTTTTTTTATTTTTACAGTGCTGCTTTGGAATATCAAGGCAAATGGAACGCAACATACCTCAGAACAGTTTAAAGGCAGGAAATATTGTCAGGTAAATTGCCATTGATGTAAGATAATTTAACAATGCTTTTGTTTCTAACCATGGAATTTATCTTTGCTGACATTAAACAAAATGCTACCAAAAAAGTCATCAAATCTTTCTGAGGGATGTTATCATTCACAGAGAGCACACTGCTTATACCAGACAACTGGAAAACTGCTTCACCTTATTTTTGTAGTTATCAAACCTTTAACTTATCTACTTAGCACTGTACAGGCATTAAAAAGATTTATTTATGTATAAATATTCTTTACTGGCACAATACCTCAAGTGTTGGTATAGTGTAAACTGCAAGTTAAAACTTGTGTTCAAACCACCTTATAGTTGAACTAATACACACCTGCTGCAACTACAGATCTCTAAAAACAGTCTGAGCAGGCTGGAATTTTTGCTTTTGTATTTATTTTTTTACTTTGTGGTGAATAACATATTTTATCTACAAACAAGATGGTGTTTTTTTAATGCATGTCAGAAAGCATCCCATACCAACTATGCTTGTCAAGGTATTGAATATTAAATTGTTTTCAGCAAGCATTAAAATATGGCCGCAAATCATAAAAGATATGAAATGGAGAAATTCAAAAAATTGCATCTCTAAATTGATAGCCAAACGCAACATGTATTTTAGTTAGGCACTTACATAACCTTAAATTAATTTCAACAAATTTCAAAGCCTGATGATTTCCTACTTTTATGTTACAGTTATATGAATCTTGTTGTTGCAGACGCAATGACGGATCCATTGTGACAAATATATCATGTTTAATGTTGTGGAAACACCTGATGATTTGAAGAAGAGGACCTGTTACTTAATTTGGCCTCTTTTCTTCTGTTTCAAATTCTTGTATTGTACAGCTTATTTGTGATGGACCACAGTTACTTTCTGGCTGCTGTTTGTCCTACTGCTAACCTTCATCCATAATGCATCGCTCCATCCCCTAACCTCAGAATTAGACATTAAAGGTGGAGACCCACAGTCAGCTCTGATCACCTACACTGTCTACTTAAATGGAACTCTGTTTAACAAAAAAGCACTATAAAAGGTGTATTTACTAGTGTGCAAACAGGTGTTTCTATTTCTGGATACATTTTATTTGATGGAGGAGAAAAGCTCTTGAAAGTGGAACTTCCTGGTTTGTACTGTAAGCTACTTGCAAAACATTTTGGGATCACTTCCAGCGTGAACCAGGAAGACCACTTTAAAACGTTCCTCTCGTTAAGAAATTAATTTACAAAACAATAGACTGGTATGTAGTTTAAAAATACATTCAAAGGAGTGTCATTTTAAAAGTCCTTAATTTACGATGAGGAAACTGTGGGCTAGACACTGCTCATTATGATTTATTATTGTTTTGGGAAGAGCCCCCTGGTGGTAGACATTTGAATATCATCTCACTTGGTATCCTAATGCCCATAACACATGTTAATCTGTTTTGATGCACTGCATGAACAGTCTGTGTATCTTCAGCTCATTCACCTAGTTTCCAGAAAACAGAGATGTCTTGCTTAAATAGGCTCAGTGAAGCACATTTAAGAATGTTTTTTTTTTTTTTTTCCAAAAGGAGTTGTGATGTGGTTGACCACCACCTGGGCATCTGACAGCCCAGTGAGCTAAAGACAGAAAGAGAGGATTCAGAAGCAGAGGAAGAAGCTGTGGATGAATAGAAAATAGAAAATAGAGACGAACAATCACAGTAACTTAGGAGAAACAAGAAAGCAGCTTAGATTAATGAAGGAAAGGGAGTGAATGATGGAAAGTGTTTGCTACAGCCCCCCTTCTTTTTTTTCTTTCTGTCCCTCACTATCCAACTCTGACATGTCAATTCGAAAGGTGCTTTATTGGCATGAGTAATGATGGTAGCAGTTGCCAGGGTAATTACAGAGCACATTAAAGGGTTTCATAAACATTACAGTTCTTCCTCTGCCCGGTGGCAAGGCTAAAGGGCCCAGCAGAAAGGAGAAAAAAACAGAATGAAAGAAATGAGAGAGGAAAGCAGAAGCGGCACAAAAGAGAGTAAGAGAAGAGGGAAAAAAAGTAAAGGGCACACACTGAAGAGGAGGGGAAGGAAGTGTGGAATAGCTGAACAGAAAGAAGATGACAGGAGTGAAGGCTACCATGATCATGAATTCCATCAGTGAACGGCTGAACATGAAACAGGAGGGGAAAAAAAACAACATGCAGGGTCAGCGTCCAACACAAGCCACAGCTGCATTTCACATCACTAAGCATGGACAGCGCAGGATAAAATGCTCCCCTCCACAAACACACACAGGCACACTGCAGCCATGAAACATATAATCATTGCGTATACTTGTAACAAATTCACACTTTTGCCACAAACCCCAAACAGTCAGCTGTGTACAGTCTGTCGCTGAGGGTCATGACTCTCTCACTCAACCAAATACACAAAACCGCCGGAACCATAATTAAACAAACATCCACCCAGTCACTGAATGCTCCGTATTTATATGTAAATCCCCATCGGTCAAAAGCAATTAAACTCTTCCTCTCTGCATCTTTTTATTGAGCAGCCCCCCCCAATTATTGTGAGACAGAATGCAGTGCCACTATTGTAACACTTTCCCATCTCACAGGACTTTTTCTTCATCTCAACTCTCTTGAGGTGGTCAGAAGCTCTTAAACCAGTTGGCAGCTGCATGGAGTTCTGTCATGAGTTCCTGATTATACTGATATATGATCCAGGTGCAGCAAGATAGCGCCTTCCAAGTTTGATGTCTTTATGTTTTTTACAAACCATTTTATCAGCACAAAGTGTCCAAACTTCAACATGCAGTTTCCAGATGGCACAAAGGTGAAGATGAAGCAGTGCAGCTGATGATTGCATATGTCAGTGGATTTAAGGACAGTGTTGTGAGATTGGTCTAAGGAGAACAGCCTATAATACTTACTGATTCCTTAGAATGATTTTAAAAAATCGGTTTTAATTTCCATGCTTTCCACAACATGATCTTGCTTACAATGTTTTGCCGACATACAATGACACTACTTGCAAATCATAGCATATGTTAAACATCTTTAAAGCGCAATGACAAACTTGTAAAAGTTATTACTTTATAATAAAAAAACAGGGCTGATCCTTGGCATGGACAGATGCTGAGGATGAAAGCCATTCTTAGGGGCACCTCTGGCAACCCAAATTAGTGAAGAGGAAAAGCTAAAGGTAGTGTGATAAAATAGAAGGAAACATCCCGCCAAATATTTAATAATAGTATTTAGCAGCAACTTGATGGATTGATGATAGTGATGGTTATGCTCTCTGATTTCTAAACAGTTAATGTTTACATTAGCAACAACCTGACACTGCACTTTGTGTCAATAAAATGCAAGAGGAGGTGCGAGTTAAAGGGACTGTGAGGAGAATTTATTACCGGCGACACAAAGAATCTGCTACCCATGAGCACGCGCGGCGACTGTCGTGATGCTGCGTTCCAGTAACCTCTTGAGTGACATCATCTCCGACTTATCAGCATTCCAGTTGAAGTCTGAAAAAAACATCCGATCTACCAGGCTATTGTTAGCTGTTGTTAGCACGCCTGCGTTGTTGTTCACAAATATCACATGAAGAATGTGATTATCACTATGGCAGCATTTTTGTAAATATAAGTCTAACAATACGATGTATACAGCTGATCTACAGCGACACACCCCAGTCAGAAGTGCAAATAAATTGATTATTACAGGAGCTAAATAACTGTTCACACTGGGGGCATCCATCTTCCATTGTCAACTCGGGGATGGCGAGGTTTCACCGAGTTCCCAGTAGGAAATTCTGACTTCAGGGGTCATTCCAGTTGCAGTTTCCTACTCGGAACTTGGAAATTCCTACTTCTGACTACAACTGGAATGCACCACAACACATTACCGAAGCCAAAGCGTGCGTTTGTTGTGATGTAGTTCAGACCTTCCTCAGAACTCTGCATTGACTTACAGCTTCTTTTTTCAACAACTTATAGGATGCAAAGCGACGAGGTAATGTATCTCTTTCTGGTACATAGCGGTAGTTTTTGATGTGTGACAACAAGCAAGTTTTGAAAAACTTAGTATTGTAGTTTTGTGGCCGGCTATATATCGCAACTAACAGCCCGGTGCTCTAAGACGTGTCCGAATAATATAAATTTGCTCTAGTTTTAATTGTCTTGTTCCCGAAGTTGAGTATCCGGGCCAGTCCAGTCCAGCCCTGTCCTGTACGACCCGACCAAGCAGCTAAGGAATAGCATTTAGAGATAACCTATTTTGATGCTTTAAAACTCATCGATAAGTGTGTATTTCAATCGGGCATATATCTAAAAGTGAGACTTTTTTGCAATTACTTAGAAACTCCTCACAGTCACTTTAATAACCTTAATGTGAAAAACTCAGCTGTCTGCGTTCTGACATATGGCCAACCCAGTTAAAGTCCCATAATTTCAGGGATCTTTTTGCAAGTGTGAGTGGGGTTTATGTGAGTTTTGCTGCCAAGAAGTAAGCTACAATAAAATACATGGTTGATCAAAGTATTGTCAAAACCAGTCAAGAGAGGGGCAAAAACATCTCTTGCATTGAGAAAGTGTTTGAGTGCCCTTCTCTGCTCATTTTTTTATGTAAAAATGTTGTCCGGTTCAAATAAATCCACTACCACAGCACCATCCATGCTAATCTTTTCACAGGCCATGTTTCCAAGCTGTTTCTCACTTTAAGCACAACTAAGCCACATCTCATAGGATGCTCATTGGTCCAGTCTTGTTCTGACTGGAAACAAACGTATCAGCTCAAAGCTCAGTATGAAATCTTGTGTTTTGCAAGGTGGTTGCTGAAATCTTGCTTGGGGCACCAAATTGTTTGGGGGCAGCTCTGCAAAAACGAACAAACAAAAAAACAAAAAATGCAAGATTCCACCTGTATCCATATACACCCCTCCCCCACCCTCCAGGGACATCAACACATGGACACTCATCTAAAGCAAGTCCTCGTCCTGTTTTCTTCACCAAACTCCCCCCTTAAACTTCAGCTATATCATGGCTTGTTTTTAGATTGTGTATTGCTTCATGAATATTTTTCCATTCCAATTTGAATCATTTAACCTTTTTGTTTTCTCCAAATATTTCTTGAATAGTCACATATATTATATAATACTTTACAATAGAGGGGACTTTTTTAATTCTAAGTATGAAGAGATGAGGCCTCTGTTTTTTCCCCAACATTTTTTGAAATAACCTTTTAATTCTCAAAAATAAGAGATCAAAATCCCCCTTCTCAAAAAATATGTGTTTTCTAAGCAGAGAGTATAACCCCAGAGGAAAATGATCTTTAGGTTAGACATCTTATGGATGCCTTTCTTTAATTTAGTTCCATACATTTATCTCTATGGTCACCCTCCCTGCCTCAAGTGTGGGATCTAATGTATCTTGGGGTCTTCTGTTTGTCCTGCACAGTGAGACTGGCAAGTGTATTAGTGCAGCATCTGCAGCACTGCAGGCATTGAACCAAACTGTTGTGGTGCAGAGAGAGTTAAGATGGAATGCACAGCTCTCAGTCGCTGTACCCTTCTTTCCAACCCTCACCAATGGTCTTGAGTTCTGGGAAGTGACGAGAAGAATGAGACACAAGCAGTTGAAATCAGTTTCATCCAAAGGGTGGCTGAGCTCAATATTAAAGACAGGAGGAGGGGCTTGGAAATCCAAAGAAAGCTTGGAATGAAGCTGCTGCTTCTTTGCATTGAAAGGGGCAAATTGAAGTAGTTTGGGATTGATTAGGATGTCTCCTGGTCACCTCATTTTGGGGGTCTTCCTCCTACTTTCAACAAGTATAAGACTCCAGGACAGGGCCAGAATTGGCATGAGAGATCACATATCCTCTGGCCCGGAAACACCTAGGAATCCCTTTGTGGGAGCTAGAACGTGTTTCTGGGGAGAGGGATGTCTGAGTTGGCATATTTAGCCTTTCTGCCACTATACTCTAACCCCAGATAAGTGAAAGAAAATGGCTGAACTTCAGTCACTAACTTCAGTCACTCTCAAACAAGATCAAAATGTTTCATAAAAGATGTAGAGCATCCACATTTCACACAACTTTCTAAAGACTTTTTTTAGAGTAAGTTGTGAATTTATTGTCTTTTGTGATATATTCTTGTCAATAGTTTATACTGCATCAATCACAAATTTTCATTTGAAATGATAATTTTGGTGAGTGCACATTTCTTATTTTCCGTTAGCTTATTTAAATGAATGGTCTTTGTTCCATTTGTCATAAAACATTTGCCTTGAGTAGAGTTTAGATTTAGATGTTCTTTGGCAGCATGTTTTATGCTCTGCCAATTGTCTCTCTTTTTCCCTCTTTGAACAAAAACTACTCAAATGGTTCTGGCACCAAATCGTACCCTAATTCAAAGTTGTCTGTATTCTATTTTTTAAGCCAAAGATATATGGCATACCAGGAGTTTATGATTTGGCATTTTTGAGAATATCTTCACTGACAATAAAATCCAACAGCTGAAACTACAAAATAACCTCTGTGGGTGAAACTAATAGTATGTAGCTTACTCAGAAGGCAGTTAAAGCCCAAAAAACATGGCTACCTGGCTGCAATTCACTTTGTAAAAGCAGGCTTTGGCCTAACAATGAAAAGCTGCACTGCATGAATAATTACCCTGATGCAAGTCCAAAGTAGCATCAAACACTCCAACTTGAAAGTGTCAGAGTAAAGTTATTCCAGGGCCTCAGCTGGGCTATGTATAGAGACACAGCTGCAACGGATTCTGGGATGGAGGAGAGTAAACGCTCATATTCTCTAAATTAATCTTGCTAAGCGAGGGGAGGGAGAGGGCTGTGTGCACCACCAACATCGCTGTTAATAAAAACAATATTTTGCTTTTCTCTTCATCTCAACAGCGGCTCACCATTGCATAAACGGCTCAGTGCTAATTAATCCCTGCATTTACTCAGTTGCAGCTGTTGATTCTCTCATCTTGCAGACATGGACAAGTGGCAAACAGGTTCTCATTTCAAAGCCCAGCACACTGTACACATTCCTTTACTTTTCATGGGCCCTCTATCATCAAAGCACCATTATTAAGTGTTTCATACATTTACACATTGGGGAACAGTTTAAACTTGGCCCACGATTAACGGAGTAAGGATATCTATCCCAGAAACCAATGTCAGTCAGACGTCTCAACATCTGATGTGAAATTTAAGATCCATGTCTGCAGGTATCAATCAAACCGCAAGTCTCTCTCTCCCTCTACAGAGCAGCTCTCTTTTCCAAACTTAAGCCCCACAGTGCTCAGACAAAGCTAATTGGACACAATCTCATGCACTTGACACATCTGATAACTCCAAATCTGCTCTGTGTCACCAGGATGATGGA
This sequence comes from Scarus forsteni, assembly GCA_036419115.1. NCBI lineage: Eukaryota > Metazoa > Chordata > Actinopteri > Labriformes > Labridae > Scarus > Scarus forsteni. Next base: position 4,579,434 of record JAZDUH010000383.1, on the reverse strand, counting down.
TTGCATTTATACTCTTCAAAGTTTTCACAGTGTGTAACACTTTGGAGTACGCAGCAGGAGGAAGATCTCTGTCGTTTGCCAACTTTTCTCTGACTGCTTCACATCTAGGGAATATCTGAAGTGGACTTTTCATGCACACCTCTCCACACCTCCACACTCAGAACAGGCGTGATGAGCTGACAGCTGTCCCACAGCTCCAAGCTCTGCATACGGTTTCACTCCAGTCACCCATAATGTAGAGTCCAGCACACCATGCCTCTCCTCCATGGTGACCTTGAGGTCAAGCCAGAATGCCCTTATATAATGAGAGTGCTGTTTGGGGATTTGTTGGACTGTGATAGAGAAAGGACAAGCACACGCAATGCACCCTGGGTCTTTGTCTGGGTGCTGACAGTATTGATGAGCACTGATCGATGTTAATTGCTAGACAGAATGGCCATATTGACCAAGCTCCCTGGATGAGGAAGCCTGCAGGCCCAGTCAAAGACAGAGAGAGAGAGAGAAAGAGAGATTCACTGATACAGGGAGAGAAAGCTGCTGGGCCCAGACCTGCTGCAGCTACAGGGCCCCAGATACACACACAAACACACACAGGTCTCATTCACTTTAATGAGTAGAGAGAGGAGCACAAAGGCATAACAGCCATCAATGCCAAGTCTATTCAACACATCAGAGGGTATATGCAGGGGGAAAAAAAGTCCTGGAGTGTGCCGGTCTGTGCGTGCTGGTGCACATATGCAAAAATGGATTTGTGCTTATATATTGTGCGTGCTAAAGTTTGTCAGCCCAATGTTACAATGATTTCTTTGAGGAGGGTGACATTCGTGTGTGTGTTTGGCGTGTATGTCTTAGCTAAGGATCAATAGGCAGGAGCTGCAGAGGCAAAGACATGGGCAATCAATACACTGGCCGCAAACAGAGGGAGGGACAGAGTGGGCAGATAAAGAACAGCCAGGCAGATTAAAGAGGCAGATAGGAGGACAGAAAACGAATGGCAAAGAGTGATGTGACAGAAGAGGAGAGAGACAGAAAAGACCATCAGTTTAAAATCCTTTGTGTTTTAACTTAAGGTTATTTTCATGGACAAGCTTTTCAAACTGAAGTAATCTAAAGTTTCTGCAAGCTGGTCCGTCTGTCGGTCATCATTGAAAAAAGAAACAAAAAAATATATAAATTAGCTGTAAATTGTTGCTACCACTTGCTGTGGGTAAGGCTCACAGTAGCACTGGTTCTCAAGTGGGAACCACAAAAGTGACCACTTCCTCCTTGTTTAGGTACACTATAAATTTCTGAAATCCCTCAATCAAGCTCATTTGATGAAATGAGTTGCAGTTCAGACCTCAGAAGGAAAACACAAGACAGATCAAAGATTTTTATAAAGTACAGAGGATACAAAAGCATTAATTTTACTCCATGACAAGTGATAACAATTTGGTTGTTTTCGGATATGTTGAGAACTAAGCAATTTTAAGAAAAAAAAAAAAACACAGCTTGCATTCTGCCTCCCAGCCCAGAAATGAATAGACTTGATTTTTTGTGGCTCTTTATTTATCTTTATTTTTTTGTTCATTTATTTTGTACATTAAATTAAACCTAATGTTTTAACTGTACTTGGCATTTCAGAAATAATTTAATTGTAAAAGAATGTAAAATTGTTGCAAGATTGATTTACAGGCAAGTAAAAGACTTTTTTTGTTGTTTGAGCCAAAGCAGTCAAAATAAATGAAATGAAGGATGCTTTTTCATTCCAAAAAAAACGTACTAGATTGGTTTGGAAAATTAGATCATTTTTGAAAAGAATGATAATAATAATAATAATAATAATAATAATAATAATAATAACAATAATAATAATAATAATAATACACCTTATCTTTGTGGACATTCTGATAGTTTCATTGGGTGGATCTGGTTGTAATTGTTTGTGTTTCTTTGCCAGCTCATTGTTTCAGTTATTACAAACACACTACACTCAGTGGCCACATTATGTGGTACACCTTGCTGTTACATGGCTGGACCCCATTTTGTCTTCAGAACACCAGGGGAGGCACTATAACAAAACCGTTCATAAAAGAGTTCTATTTAGCTAAATTCAGCTTTATGAGGTTGAATTGTGTACAGTTTTATAAAAACAGACGGAGCGAAAACTATTTCTGGAGTAAGCAAACTGCTTAGCTGGAGTCAAACTGCTTCAACACATTTTAAATTGTGATATGTCAATTTTAGGACAGTTTTTGCTTGTTTTTAACTGATGCAGACAAAAATGTGAAAAAAAGTGTTTGGAGATGATGAAAAGATTTGATTTATTATGGAATCTCAAAGGTCCATGATGTGTTTGACTATTTACATCATGCCTTAGATGTCTTTTCAGCAAGAATTTGATTTCCGTTTGATTAAAAAATAGCAATCTCTGTAGAAGATCAGAGATTACTGAAGGCCATGAGAGGCTATGATAATAAGCTCTGCACTGATTGGCTGCCCAAATGATGTCTGAGGGGAGGGGGAAAAGGAGGGGTTACATGACTGGATCAGTCATCATGGCCTATGGCAAGCGGAAAACACACATGTAGGTGGAGCCTGCATAGCTATGACATGATAAACCCCAGGAAGTAGAAGACACGCATTTTAAAGGTGTAGTCAGCCATGTAGGAGAAAACGAGTGGAGGGTTTGTTGATATTTGAATTTAGACCCGCCTCTCGAAAGGACGTGCATCGTCATGGAAACAGCTGTAGAAACTGCGTAGCTGACCAACGTAGCTAAGGTAACCCCGACTCGTCAGACAACTCGACTGCCATTATTGAAAACATCACAACAACAGTACATTCTGGCAGATTAGACAATAAGATGAATGCCCGATGGCTGTTACTGTTATGTGTTACGCCATTTGTACCTGTCATCTCTGTCCACTATCTGCGTCTACTACACAAACAGCTATGGCCCCCTTCCCTCCTCTGTCTGATCTGCGCATGAGTATGATCGATGTGTGTGTGTGTGTGGGGGGGGTGTATTCGATTTTCTAACGCGAGCCACAGTATTTACCTGCTGAAATTCAAAGTCAAGACTGTGTATTGGAACTGGATTTTTTTTTCAACATGCTGTCAGTGGGGACATCTTGTGGATGGAGAGGAGAAATACGGGGATTTTGACAAATACTGCATTAGATTAGAAGATCGCTGACTACACCTTTAAAGGTCGTTTTCTTTATAGAAACATGGTGCATTTCTCTGTGAACTGAGAGTTTAGTAAAAGCTGGCATGCTCTTCTGCCTCCCAAACCACTTCTAACAACATTAAAAGCAATGAAATATTTTTTTTCATGACATGGTGCCTTTCAAGATTTTTATGTAAGAAAAGATTGAGAAAAATAAAAGCATTACCAGAACAATGGAAAAAATATTTAAAGATTATTTTGATCTTATGTGGTTGACAAAGTCTTGAGAGGTCTAAGTTGCTGCTTTCATTTTGAAAAAATTAACAAAACTCAATAAGTAATGCATAAATGCAGCCTTCCTGTTCAGATTTGTGACTTCAATCGGGCTATCCTGTCCGCATTTCTCTCTCCACCACTACACTGAGATGTGCAACAGTCCTAGATCGCTCCATCTGGGCTTAAGAGTACCAGACAGGCCCATTCCTCAACACCAGAATGTGGTTCAAATCCCTCTCCACAACATTTACACTCGTGTCCCTCGCAGCAGAGGTGAAAGCGCCCAGACACAGGTGCAGAGACAGGGAGAGCCAGTGGTAGGAAAGAGGGCCAGAGGCTTGTCTATGGAGCATGACTGGAAAGGCATTCAACCACAGTACCCCTACCCAGCCCAGATCCAGCCTGTCCATTTGAAGAACTGTGTGTGTGTGTGTGTGTGTGTGTGTGAGAGAGAGAGAGAGAGAGAGAGAGAGAGAGAGATTTGAAAGTACAATGTTGAAAAGAATAAGCTTACACATGGAGCCAAGATAACTCTCCCTGATGTTTGAGGCCAGCCCCCTCCCACCTCTATTACACACGCGCGCACACACTCTCTTGTCAGTGTGTGTGTGTGCGTGTGTTAGAGAGAGAAAGGTATGGCAGGAGTGTTGTGTTGGCTTGGCTGACCGTCTGCGGTTGTGCGGCGGTGAGAGGGAGTTTTGGGAGCGCAGAGCGGGCGTTGCTGCCGAAATCCCTGAGAAATGTTCGTTTTGGATCCGTGTCCGTGCTTACATACCGCCCTCCCGACTGTCTCTCATTCTCCGTTTCGTTTTTCCCTCTTAAGGTTTAACTTAAAAGTTATGAAATGGGGAGTCAAAATACATCACATGAAAGCGCAGCGGCTCCGAAGGGTGTGTGTGTGTGTGTGTGTGTGTGTGTGTGTGTGTGTCCGCGCGTTAGAGAGAGAGAGAGAGAGAGAGAGAGAGTTTGGGGCCAGTGAGAGTGCAGTGTGAGTTTATCACAGGAGATAAAGAATGACAACAAGTCAGACACAGATGTTCACTTGACTGAGACAGGTGTTTTTGTCCTGTAAAGGGCTGATCATGAGAAAACGCTTTATCTATCTGCCACATTTTTGTAGAGTTGAGTTCATTTTTCTGTGATGAATTCTCACTGATCCCATTTCATCAGGGGGAAGGGGCATAAGGGATGGGGGCAGTAAGATTCTTTTGGCCCTTGACCATATTTTGCTTGTCACTGCAAAAAAGTCACACTTATAGGCGTCTTTTGCATTGCTTAAGCTATATACAGTCACATGTACACAAAAATAGGCCTGTCGACTATTTATAAAGGGAGAATTACTTTGTATATGCTTTTTGATTTAGGCTATAATATCTTTGACAAGTTATAGAATAAGAAAAATGCACAACCTGCAAAATGATATGATCTTTGACGGGTTGGATCAGACATTATTCAGACCTGATGAATGTAATTGATAAAAGAAACATGGCGAATGCTTAAAATGTCAGAAGGGTGCAGATTTGCATAGCTAAGTTCCCCGTTTGTTACATAATTATTAGCTGAAGAGTGTTTTTTTGACAGTTTGAAGCTTGTAATTGTGTCTACAAACAAGAACTTGGCTGTCATAATTTAAGCAGTCAATTTTGTATTTTTAACATAATAGTTATTTCTTAATTTAATGGGCAGAGGAATGGTTTAAGAAACTGTGCAAAGCTTAGTAGGAGTAGGGTGATATTATGGGGTTATACATGTGGCATGTCAAAATCAGGGCTGTCCAAAATGCAACCCATTGCCAGTTTAAAAATGAAATACAGCACATATTAAGAAATGAATGAAATACTATTTTTTGGTCCTATTACATCACAACTCTAAACTCAAGGAACAATATAAATGGTGAGAAAATAACGAACCATGTGATAACAAAAAAAAAATAATAAATAATGGCCTGATTGATGAAGACTAATGGCAGCAGCAGCATGAACTGTGCTCATGACCTGCAGTTTGCTCCATCTCAAAATCCAATCTACAGAACATACTGCTTGATCATCCTAAACCACCAACACTCCTACAAAGATTGTCAACGTTGTGCAGTTTGTTCTTGTTTTTATCTGAATGTGGAAATGAGCCAGTGCTCACCTGCTGCAGATGATATAATGACCACTTATTGAGCATTGGGTTTAGTAACAGCCATACTCTAACTGACCCTCTGAAATCTGTTGCCCCAAATTCTTCAGTGGTTGCTGAGCCAAGTCACTTAGGCTGCTAATTAAACTTCGTTTTACCAATTTAACCATAAATGGGGGTGTATATGGTGACTCGTCGTCCTCATATTTTTACTATTACGTCCCTCGTGAAAAAAAAGTTTGGATATCCCTGCAATACGTCATTCATTTCTTTGTCATGAAATTCAATTATCGGTTAGAAAAATGTGAGCTAAAACTGCCAGACAGGGGAAGTTTAAAGAGGAAAGTTGTACTAGATCGTAAACAAGTCAGATTTTATCACTTTGTTAACAGATGATTTTGCAGAAGACTCTTCAGATGGATATTTTTGCATTGTAAGTTTGGTCGGCATCGCATAGCGACTGACTAATCCCATTTTGATCCAATAAGTGTGCGTGTGCGTGTGTGAGGGAGAGAGAGAAAGAGCGAGCGAGGGAGGGAGAGGGAGGGAGGAGAGGCGGGAGGGAGGGAGGATTGATCCGCGTCTGTTAAAATCTTGTTCTGGTTTTTCTTGGAGTGAGGTCTGTGCCTGCCGAAGCGCCTCTCCTGTGCAGCCCCCCTTGAGAAGAGCTTTTATGGAAGGAAACCCTGGAATTTTCAGAAAAGGAGAAGGATCTGCATAATACCAGTGAAGTGGATAAAAACGCACAGCTGCTTTCTTTTTGACCTGTTTTTTTCCTCTACTGGGTGAATGAAACAGAGGAGCAAGTCTGAGTGGAACAGGGACGGTGCAGGTTGTGGACTGGGAGTCGTTCTGTCACTGTGGTTTTGTGTAAACACGTTTCCAGATTAACTTTTATGTCTTCACAAAGTTGTGAGCTCTGCTCTTCTGCCTTCACTACGTGGAGTTGCTTTTTACTCGGAGCGAGGAGACTTTCCGTGTTTTTCCCCCTTCAGAGAGACTGCTCAAACTTTCTACGTTTAAAAAAATAAATAAAAAGATCGGATTGCATTTTCCCCCTTCAAACATTTTGGAGGTGATGTCATCGTGCTGTGTTTTGGCTGGTATTGTGTGGAGAGGGTGCACGGAGGACTGCTGCAGCCAGGCGGTAAACAGCGGCTGAGACGAGCAGGGAAGTTCGGAAAATCAGGTGCAAAGTGCGGCTGTTATTTCCTCACTGTGTCGCGGGTGGTTGAGTCCGCCACCCAGTCACAGCTGGTCCCATCCTCTCAAGCCACCCCTCCCTCCCTCGTCTTTCTTTCCCCTTTATTATCCCCACCCATTCTCATTCAGCACTCTCCATACAACTCTCTGAGCTGGACCGCTCCGGGACCTTATCGCCATCTCAGTCGGACACTGTTGGTCGGTGTCACCTGAGCCACAGACCCTCTGATCCAGCGTTAGGGCGCAGTCATGACCGAGGCCGCCCTGCATTACCCTGCGCCCGCAGAGCGCCCGTCTCCGGCTCACCGTTTGCTCCATCAGCCTGTCCGGGTAGCCCACCTCCACCAGCTCATGACCCCGCTCTGCTGGGACTAAATCTGCCTCCTGCTCCTCTCTGCGCCGGGACATAAACAACACACTTTCCTTCGCTTGTATCGTCTAGAAACAGGTTTCATTTTGGAGAGCAGGAGCTAATTTTGTGCTGAAACATTACACATTGGATTACGCACGCACACGGCAACTGTCCACAGGACCGAGCATCCCTCTCAGGGTCAGCAAGGTCGATTGAAGTTTGCTATCTGTTCCTCGTGCGCGCGATTTCACCTGTTCGTCTCCTTGTTGGGCACGCGCAGCCTTAGAGTCACAACCTCCCACTCCTTTGCTCCCCCGCCCACCCGCCTCTGCGCACAGGTCTGGTCAGCTGTTAGAGGTTGCCAGGCGGTCACAGTGGCACAGTCACCCCGCCCTCACATCCCTCCTCGCCCGGGCCCGCTCATTTACCCACGCCGGGGGAACCAGGGCACGCCGCCGCTGATGCCAACGGGAGTGTCCTCTGACTCTTTGACTCTGCACAACATCCAGATTCAAAACAGAGAGGGAAACCCTCCGGACTGTCGGACTGGCTCAGACCGAGTGAGGAGACTGTCTCTGGGCCAAGTTCCATAGTGGAGGGGGGAAGCGATGTGGTCCCTTCTTTCCACGCTGACCGTCTTGTAAGTTACTTTAATCACTTTTTTCACCTCAAAATGTTGTTTGCGCACCTCTGTCTTTCTTAGTTGTAAAAAATAATGAAGGGTCAAGCTTCTGATGAAGATGATGGCAAGGAGGGTTGCAGTGTCTAACGATTACATCACTCCTCATCAGTCCCCATAGAAAACATGCCATGGAAGGCCGTGTTTTGATTGGCTGACAGTTCAGGGTCACTGGGTTAGAGTCAGGGCCCTGTTACTCATAAAACCTGCCATAAACATCTCCATCACCATCTGCTCTCACTTCAGGGATGGCCAGGCTGGCTTAGAAAAGGCCATTTTCCCATCGCCAAGAAAATGCTTTTTTCCCTCCTTCCTACTGAAAATAATTCACAAGTCAAGTCAAATAACACCGGCTTTATCTAGCTGGATAGGAAAATGATAAAGTGCCAAGAACAAATCTAGGGGCGGAGGATACAGACTCAGGGGGCTCAAGTTTGCCCATTCAAGGTGTGTCTTGTCAAAAGCCAGGGGATTTATTTTTCTTTCTTTGTGTCGGCTGTACTTCTCCCAGATGGCAGTCATCTCCAGATACTTCTCATTCCTCACACAACCTGGACAGGGTGTGTGCTGCTGTTGCTGTCTGCCTCTCTCTTTCTCTCTCACAGCACCTAACTGCCTACATGTGTCTCCCTGTCTTGACTATACCCCATTTTTCCACAAATATTTGCTCAGATGAAAAACATGAATTGATAACTGATGAATGATGGAACCTCTAGCAGTATTTCAGAGGGAGCAGGCTCACTGTTTAGTCTGATGGTTTTAGTTTAGTTCTATTTCAGCCAGTCATCCCTTTCCTTTCATTTCCTTCTTGTCTGTCAGTTTTACCACAGTCCCTTCCCTTTTCTTACATGTTTTACAAACTTGAATGCACTCGATGGAAACTTCTGCATCGTGCCAAAGCCCAGTGCTCCAATGTTGGCCTACCACGCTAACCACTGCTATACACAGCTGAAACCGCCGCTCTGTGCTGAGTCCTTCCAGGCCGACCGCTCTCACTCCATGCTGCTACCCAGTCCTTGCTGCTGAGGCCTGCTCATCTAACCGCAGCCTCCATATGGTGGATCTGCTGGGACGCAGGTTTATGATGTCAGACCTTTGCTTGTTCTGGCGGCCCTCCAAGGCGCACCGGGCTTTCCCTCTGTCCGTACCTCCTTCTGTCTTTACTCCCCAGGACTTACTCTGTTGCTCTCTCATTCCCCCGTTTTCTCATCCCTCCCCCAGCCCCTGCTTGCTCATGTCTCCCTCTTTCCCTTCTCCTTCTCTTTCTCTCTGCGGCTGGCACAACACAGAGTGTCTGTGGTTTTTGTGGGAGCAAGGGAATCCAGCACCAAGGCACTTTTCCTGTAGCGTCCTCGGCGTCTGTGCAGCTGTGGTGTTTTAACAGCTGAGAGTCCTCACAATGCACAGGCGCTCAGGTTTTTCGGCTGCGCAGGCAAAAAGTGAGGGCCAAAACTGTGCTGCGTTGCCCGGGGTGTCTGTATCTATTAGAGCAACTCAGGGGCCAACACACCAGGGATGGGAAAGAAAAATGGAAAGAGGGATGAGGAGAGAGACAGGAGACGAGATGGTATGTGCGTGTGTGTTAGTCAGGATGCAGAGACATGTGTTTCGATGTGCATGACTTGAACCCCCTCCTTTTTCATTCCTATTATTTATCTTTTTGTCTACTTCTCACGCCAGACCACACTCTGCGGTTACACCACTGTCTTTCATTTTGCCACTTTTTTCCTCAGTCTTTGAGATGTTGACCTTCGCACATCTGTTCATCTGCCCCCTCTCTCAGATTTTATCTTTTAACTCTTTTATTATCTGTCAGCCTTCTCTTTCTTCATCTCCTCTATTTATTCTGACATCACCTTCAGCTGTCCTGCCTTCTCTCTCTCTCTATCCCTTTGTGCACCTCTCACTCCACCTTTCCCTGCTCCTTGCTATCTTCTCCTCTCTCAGCAGCAAGTATGTCTTTGCTTTGGCCCAGCTGTCAGCTGCCTGCGTCTCCTGTACACATACACACACCCAGCACACATACGAACATCTGTGTGTATGCCCGTGACAGTTCAGAGGAGTCACCCCGCTAACCCCAAACATAAAGGAAGCTGGGAGGCCAGGAACGAAATGAGAAAGGTAGAGTGGACGAGAGATAAGGTAGAAGAGAGAAAGGGAGGACAGCAAGTCAGAGGAAGAGAGAGGGAAAGAGGAGGCATGCAGAGAGATAGCAAACGATGAGGTGGGGAAAGACAAAATTCGTAGAATAGCTTTTCAGCCCACACACTTGGTCCTGAGCTACATCAAGTCTTCAGCCACTAAGTCAGAGCAGTTCAAGGACTGCCAGAGGAGATTTTGCGCAACACAGTGACTCCCCTGCTCAAGCTGTAAATAACATGTGATACATCCAAGGTCAAGGTCTACACTTCAGTTAAATGATATGAAGGAGCGAGAAGAATTAAAGTCTTAACTGTAAGCAGCTGTTTAAATCATAAATGTGTCCAACAGTCCAGATAGTTAACAGGTAAAATAAGTCAGGAGAAAGATTCATGGAAGGCATACTTTCACATGGATAATACACATGAATGCATTAAACTACATCACCGCCATTACTCCTTACCATAAATCATCCATCCTCACGTTTTGGTAGCTCATATTCTCCCTTATTCATAGCTTATTCTCAAAGTGTGACCACAGCCAGCCACTCTCCAAAGCCACATCAGAGCAGACTGTACACCTGTAGTCCAGCCCAGCTGTCTACATATGCAGAGCAGCCAAATAAGTCAGCCTTTTCCTTCAAACATCCAAACCAAAACATGTTCTAGTTGTCTCGGCATGTTTGCCATTTCGCCACGGTCCATTCGGGTCATTTGGAGGCCAGATTTTGGCGTGGTGAAAGTCATGGAGGGGTCAGAAACAGGGTTTGAACAGAAGGCTGGTAGTGTAACAATAAACACAGCTCTGGGTGTTGTCCGTTCTTCGGACATCTGTCTGTCTGTCCGTATGTCAGACCTCTTTGCCAGCCACACACCCAGTAGTGTGAGTAATTGCCCAATGAGGAAAAGAGACATCGAGCTGAAAAATGGTGGAGGGAAAGAGAAAAAAGAGATGGAAATGATGGTGTCACACATCACTTTTCCAGCATTCAGTGCTGCTTACATATTTCTTAACTCATCTGTTTCTACTTTTCCCAGATGTGTCCAGATGTTGCTGGTGATGTGCAATCCATTGCAGGTGAGGATCTGCATGTGTATGAAAGAACAAAGGTACAATTCAAATAACAATAAATAGGGATGCACAATATAATCAGAACAATAATAGAATCTGCAGATAATTGCCAAAAAAGCTAATTATTGGTCTCGGCAGATATGAAAATTCTGTTGTTATTTACAGGCCATACAACTTGTCCACAAATATTGCATTTATTGGCTTTTATACTTGCAAAGTGAACAAATGTAACCTAATGGTTTGGCTCATTCTCACTGCATGTCCACATAAATGACTTTTTTCTTTTACTTCTATTCTAAAGCGAATAGACTGCCACCATAATAAGAACCAATCCATTTTAGTGAAGTGGAGGCTTTGTGCTCTTGATAAAACATTTTAGTATCAATATTGGTATTGGCAAATGACTTAGGAAATACCAGCATAACAGATATTGTCAAAAATCCAATATCCTGCATCCCCAACAGCAATATGTCTTCATCCTCTTTACAAATAGATATCAACCTCTGTGTGTTGATATGTGTGTTTCTGGCTTGTTCTGTGTGTTTGCAGCAGGTACTTGGTGTCGATGGAGTCAACTTCAGCGTGCATGTGGAGAACCAGACACAAGTGCGAGACACCATGAGTCGGCGACACCACCGGGTCTACCAGCTCTACAGCCGCACCAGTGGCAAACATGTCCAGGTGCTGGGGCGCAGAATCAGCGCTCGAGGAGAAGATGGAGACAAATATGGTAAGACACAAACACACACCAGAAAACTGCACACTCGCACCAACTGACTGCTGCAGTACAAAGACTTGAAGGTTGACCAAGTGCATGCATGAATGGATACAGAATGCAACCGTGCAGGCACTTCACAAAAGCACACACACACACACTCATGCCTCCTCGGGCTTTGGCAAAAGGGGCAGTGGAGCTTGTCTTGGGAGTACAAAGACCTCATCGACTGGCTGCTGACTCAATGATTCACAAGAGAGCAAAAGAGAGAGAGTGAGGGAGAAGGTGTTATTGAAAGAAGTGTGAGAAGCCTGCCAGGTAGTGTCGGAGTGAGTGTTAGAAACTCATCTTCTTCATCGATCCCTCCATTGATTTCTCATCCTCACTGTTGTCTCCTGGATTTAAAACAGCAGGCTTCTTCTCCCTCCCTCTTTTAACACTCCTTCTGTCCATCCCCCCACTTCCTCTTCCTCTCCACCTTGCTCAGTTTGCAGTGATGTCGAACCCATTCTTAAAGCACAAACAGAATCAATGGGCAGAAGAAATCCAAGCCATAAAGCTGGTGTTCAGATTTCTGAGCGCGCTCCAGCGCTGGCTCATCTTGCTCTTCCCTTCCATTCACAAACATGTCAGGTTGCTGAGATGCCACTTTAAACCTAAGACCTGACCAGTGAGGCAAAAGCCTGGTTGTTTATTGACAAAAACAACTCTTAGATGACTGGACGATGAGGTATTAAAAGGAGGAACCAAGAACAGAGCGAAGAAATGGAGCAAAGGAGACGAAAGGCCGGGTGCATAAAATGTACAAACATGAAGTGAAAGAGCAGACGGGAGACGAGAGGAGAGTTGAGGGGGGAGCGAGAGGAGGAGGGCAAGAGGGAGGGAGGTATTGATTTCTCTTGACCCCTTTGTTGACTAAGGTCATGTAGGAACCATTTTAAGGATTTATTTTTAAACAGGCACAAGCGCTCTCTGAAGATGTGTAGACGCTGGAGCAGAATCGCCTGGGAGGATCGAGCATGCACCCATGTGCACACGCACACACACAGCACTGCAGACACTCAGTCTGACTGTTCTCCCACTCCTCTGAGCCCACCGTGCTCCATCTCCTCCTGCCTGTTATCTTTTTACGAGGCCCATTTGTGGTCAGCGGCCTAACATCCGTGTGTGTGACCGGGCTTATCTGACAACCATCTGTCCAGCAGGAGACATTTACATCTGACTGTGATTTATCCAACACTTTAATAGCAACTATGAATCCTAAAACTGTGATTAGATGTGAATACCTTATCTTGTTTAATGCCAAACCTGATTTAAAGTGGGCTGCTAATCTGTGCGCTCACCTCTCATATATTGGAGTGTTCTCTGTGTTAGCTTGAATGTTGTTCTTTGCCATGGGATACAACATGAAGCGATGTCAGCCCTAAATTTTGGTCACCTTTTTCTTTCTACCAGTTTTGTGTGATAAAGCCTTACATACTTGGCCAACACAATGGATACAAACAAATCACTTGTTGCTTTTGGTGACTCTAAAAGGATGCTTGATACCAGATGTTGCCATCTGTTAATTTGCTGAAATTTATTAGGATTATTTATTATTACATTTATAGTTATTGCAAATACATACTGTATATTAATAACAATACATTCCATAACCATTTTTCTCAAGAGCACACAGTCTCTTCATTACTAGAACTGACCTTTTCCTTTTTTTGTGTCAGTTCATTTTTGTTGACCCTTGTAACACATAACCATTTTTCCATTTTTGAACTGTCTGGGAATTTTTTGTCTGAATATTGTCTGCAAATAAGTGTTTAGCAACTGTTGGCCCAAAGTCTAACAGCAGCCCTCTTACTCCCTGCATCCTGCCTGCCTGTTCAAAATATTAAAAATATATGAATGCACATGAGGAAATTCTGACAAAATTTGCCATGAAACATTAAAAATTATAGTATGTCCAAAAAAAAACAGCTATAATTGGTTGCAATTGTTTCTGGGCAACTAATTTTTGCATTTGTAACATCGAAATAAAATGTTTTCATATATATATATATATATATATATATATATAGATAGATAGATAGATAGATAGATAGATAGATAGATAGATAGATAGATAGATATAGATATAGATATAGATATAGATATACATTTGACCCTTTGACAATGGGGATCAATTTGTGGCCCTCTTGTGACTAAAGTTGACCTCCTTGCTGCAGAACCTTAAACCCCTCAAGCCAAAAAAAATAATAATGTAAAGAAGTCTTTATTTTCAAAAAACCTGTGCTATCAGAATATTTATGGTAATGTTGTATTTATTTATTAAAAATTGTGTGACCATAAAAACAGATACAAAAGAAAAAGATGTCTTAGTACCATATCCAAATCATTGACTGATCCACTATAAACAAGTCTTTTCATATCTGAATCTTGTTCCCTCAACACTTGGCTTTAAGAGAAAAAAACAGCAAAAAACTGTTAACATTTTTACATTTATTCCTCCAGACCCTTTTTTTTTGCTCTCCATTGTCATCTGTGCCATTCTTGGAAGTAGCGTCTGTCTGGAATTAGACAAAAGGCTAAATCACATTGCTCACACTCCCACCTCGATTCTTTTGGAATCTGGTGCATAGCTATTCTCTCTCTTTTTGACCTATGGATGATCCTATTTGGGTGCTAAAGTCAAGAGAACAAGAATCTGACAGAGTATCAGGCTGACAGGATATTGCCACTGCCTTAAAAGTCAAAATGGAGGTCAAACAACATTGCTAAATTACAGAATGAAAAATTATGGTTAATAGTTCCTTGACTGTTGACTTATTGCTGTGGATTTACAAATATTGCATTGCTGAACAATATACTGAACATCATGTTTGCATGAAAACTGCCTCGAAAGACTAATGTTGGACCCCTAAGCCCCTTAGACTGGCAAAACTGTGAGCTCCCAAGCATATTTTTCCTCATAATGATCTTTTTTCTGGTTCTGGAGATTTATGTGAACAAAATAGGTGTTACCACTTGGGGACACGAGCCAGCCCTTGGCATAGACAGCATACGCAAATAATATTAATTATAATAAACTTTATTTGTATAGCACTTTTAAAAACATTGGTTTACAAAATGCTTTAACAGCAGGCAGGAACATAAGACAACAAAGCGCAATAGTAACCACAAAGGGAAAAAAAAAAGTGAATTAAAATCAAATAACATTTAAGACAAACACAAGTGGCAAAATGAAATTGAGAGAGATCATAACACATAAAGAACTTAAACCCCAAAAAGTAGGCACAACAGTCCAGGCCAAGTCACTAAACATGGACACAGAGGAGGCCCTTACACCACATGGCTGGAGACACAACACACCAGGATACAGCAACACACAAGAGGCTGAATGACTTAAGTGCAAACCGTACCCTGATGGTTCTATCTAAAATGCACGGGTGCCATGTCCAGTTACTCATAAAATGAGACCATGAGGACCAAATAAAAAGTTATAAACAAAAGAATATAAAAGGACAATACAGAATAGTAGAGTAGAGATGATAAAATAGATAGAACAATAACACAATGACCTTAAAAGTTTTCTAAAAAAAGATTAAAGGTATGATGCAAGATAAAACGATCTGAATTAAAAGTAAATAGAGACACCAGTCTGTTAAAATAACAAATAAGAAGTCAATAAAAGATGAAGGAGCTAAAATGACAAGAGAAATACCATCAAATAAAAGGATAAAAAGACTGAAACACAATTTAAAGGAAAAGACATTAAAATGCAGAGAAATAAGGAAAATAAAAGACGAAAAAAGACAACATCACATAAAGGCAGCTCTGTAAAAATGAGTTTTTGCTCGGGACACCAGCTTTCCATAGATGGCACCACTGACACCCTAAGTCGGTGAAAGGGTAAAGCTTTGGAAAATAAAAAGAATTACATCGAAAAATGTTTTTAATCATTATATATTATAATATATGATAGTTCATTGTGCTATCGACAGCAAAAACTGTATGCTATGATTTTGAAATGTAACAAAAGAAGCCAAGAAAACTAAACCCAACGGCGCCACAGCCTCTGTGCCCACAGGAGCTTGTGTCTTACTGTTGATTGTATCAATAATTTATCTGTTCATCACATTAAAAGGCCAATTAGATAAAAAAAATAAAATAAATGATCTAATGAATAAAACCTGCATTGGAAAGACAAAAACATCCTTTCCACAGAAAAACAATACATTGTAGTTTTTTTTCTTTTAATGAGGAACTGTTGAGTTCTGATTAAACTGCTACAAGCCTCCACGGCTTACACGTTTTTGCTGCTTTTTTCTGCACAGCTACCGCTCCTTTATTCTCAAAGGATGCTGATTGGTCTGATCATTTTTGGACTTGCAAAAATTTGCGTAAGCTTAAAGCTGTGCAGGATGTATCCCCCAAATGGCAGACATGGAGTCTTACAAAATTAACTGTACCACAACACAATGTCTGTACAAGGGGCACAATCTGAAATCTTGCCTATTGCACCAACTTACTTCAGGCAGACTCTGGGGGGGCACCATCAATCCCATGAGTTTAAAGGGTGAATAACAGATGAAAGAGCACAAACATTTATTCTCTAGTACATGATACTGTGCTGTTTTCTTAATGTTGACTTTCAGAGATGGTATTGTTAAGCCTGATGGTGCATTTAGGCTGTCTGCCACTGTTACAGCTGATGTTCAGTATGTGGCATACACTCCAGATCAAAATCTTAAGACAAGTTGCACAAACCTGAATTTTACATTGTTGGGCCTCACAATGGTAAAATCCTAACAGCATCCTAAAGATTCTAACAATCCTACCAAAAGCTTTGTTTTGCCATCAGGAGGTCAACAGTGTGACTGCCTGACAGCAAATGACATGGCACCAAATTTTTGTGCAGATTCTGGCTTTTAAAGGCTGTTGTCTTTTGATTTGCTGACAAAAGCGTGTTTCAGTTTCAGTGCCGTTTTCTATAAACTGCCTGCTCAAATTCTTTTTCTCTCGCTCCCATTTGTTCTTCTTGCATTTTGAAGCACTACTTTGAACCTTCTTAAGATCCAACGTTGCACAATGCTAATTCTTGCAGTTTTTGATTGGGAGTTTATAAAGTCTATTGGCCCTTTTCCACTAGCACACCTTGGCCCTACTCTACTCGGCTCTACTCGATTTGCAGCGTGTTTCCTCTAGCCCGGTACCTCCTAAAACAAGCTAGTTTTAGTACCTACTCCGCTCTGGTTCCAAGCGAGCTGAGTCGATGCTAAAAGATGACGTCACCGACTGCTGGCTACTGATTGGTCAGACAATGTCGTCATCGATGAGTCCTAGCATGCTAGCGGTAGCTACCGTTAGCTTACCCTCATACGTCTTTTCTTTGCAGCTCAATTGCTCTCGTCCTCGGCTTCATTCTGTTGTAAAGCTTCCAAAACTCTCCTGTGCTTCTAAAGGGGTATTTCTTCTTGCCATCTGCGGCCTTCTTCTGCTTTCCTTTTGTACTCGGTTTGTGACAAAAAGCCACGGATTACTGCGTTGCGCTCAAAATGATGTGTTCGCAGTGCCGCTCAGCTGTTTAAAGCGATACTGCATGCCTTTGGGCAGGTGACAGGGGCTAATGGAAAAGCAGCACAAGGCGAGTAGAGTAGAGCCGGGTAGAGTAGGGCTAGTGGAAAAGGGCCATATGTGTATTGCTAATAAACATTGCAAGTAGTTTTGATAGCTGCCAATATCAATGTACACATTTTTGATGCAGCCGATTTCATTAATGTGCCAAAAATATCATCATGATTATATTATGCAAATGAAATGTTTTACCATCAGAAACAGGAACATGGCAAAGGTTAAAGGGATAGAGACAATAATTTTGATCCTCAGAATTTTGATAAAGTTATGTCATTTCTTGGATGTAGATTAGAGGAAAAAGTTTTCTATTCATACAGAGGTCGAAAAAAATCTTTTAAATTAGAGCATGATTCCTAGGTTGCACCATTAATTATAGAAAAATGGATGACGATATTGTTTCCATTATTGATATTTAGAATTGCACGCATAAGAAAGCCATTTTTAGCTTCCACTTACATCACAAAAGTGTTTAATTGACTTTGAACAGTCAGATCATGGACATTCGTAGGTAATGAAAGCAACATTTTTCACAAGAAATTAACCAGTTAAGTTGTGGCTATTAAAATGGGACTTTTACAGGGAGAAGCTTTCAAGATGCTTTTTCTCTTTTTTATGCATGCCTGTTGCTGATGTTAGTCTGCTTGTTATTTAGGCTGCTTTCTTAATTATTAAGTGCTTAGAAAAAAATTTTAATTAAAAAATAAACAACATGCTTTTTTGTTTTCATGAGGCTGTATCCTGAGATAAAAGCATTTTAAGAAATACATTTTATTAACACAAGGTAAAACACCAGGATTTATATCCTGTTGACATAACAGACTTTGTTTCTCTGCACTGCCTGTGGCTCTGATGTCTGTCTGTCCCTCTGTCTGTCCCTTCACAAGCCCAGCTCGTAGTGGAGGCTGACACCTTTGGTAGCCAGGTGAGAATCCGGGGCAAAGAAACAAACTTCTACTTGTGCATGAATCGCCGTGGAAAGCTAGTAGGAAAGGTGAGACTTCTTTCTTTAAGAGACATGTTTATCATCAATGTTTGACAGTTTCCTGACCAGCCACTCTTTTGTTTTTCTCCTCTGAATGTTTGTGTATGTGTGCGTGTGTATGTGTGTGTGGGGATACCTGTGGTTTCTCTGCTCTCTCAGAAGGCCAGTAATCGAAGTGCCGACTGCGTCTTTGTGGAAAAGGTTCTGGAAAACCACTACACAGCTCTGATGTCGGCACGCTACACAGGCTGGTATGTGGGCTTCACTAAAAGAGGGCGTCCCCGCCGTGGCCCACACACACTCCCCAACCAGCAGGATGTACACTTTATGAAGCGTTTCCCGCCAGGGGAGCAGCCTGACCTCACCACACCCTTTCGCTTCACCACCATCAGCAAGCGGGGCAAGAGGGTGAGAGCGACTGGGCCTCGCTAGTAGTGGCTAATGCTAGCACCCACTGTCTTGTCATCCAAAGCCTCAATCTGAGCCTGTGTACAGGTAGCCCGGTCTTCCCCTCTGTCGCACCTGACAGAACACTTCCTCTGTCAGGATGAACACTAACAAAAAAAGCTTCATGACTCATTTTTGGGGTTTAGCTTTACAACTTCTTGTTTGCCACTACAACCCTAAACTTATCGATCATTCCTCTCAATTTGAGAACTCTTCCTGGACAAACTGGACTTTCCTGGTCCATTGGTGGAAGCTCTGTGGATCTGGTCTGTCTTCTTTAACAGGCCAGTGACACTAACAGAGTCTAAGTGGCAGCCAGAGTACCAGGAAGACCTTAACTCAAGAACCACAAGACCTTCATGTCTCTGTTCCTGGACCAGCTGGACTGTGACAAACATGGGATTACAACTGGACCATATGATAGAGAGACGGGCAGGAGAGACTGACTGAACAAGACGGTGGGTGCTTAGCCTGTGGACAAAGGGAAGGACAAAGGGATAGAGTGATCTGCACAGATCAAATGGACTAATAATGGATTGTTGACATTTGACGCACTTATTTTTCTCACTGCTGCGTCAGTGGGAACCTGTGAGAGTGTTAGGTGAATGAGGGAATGATGGCATGAGTGACTGAATAAATGCATGTTTGAATGAAGGAGAAATGAATGTTAGACTGTGTGTTTGTGTGTGTGACTGAGTGCACCAACAACCATGAGTGAAGCTGGACCACAAGGGACTATGGAAAGGGACCATCCAGTTCCTGCATGAACCTGTGACAACTCACCGCAGGGACTGAAGCTCAAAGAACTCGAATGTATAAAACTAAGCTGCACCAAAATCAGCCATCCAATCACAGCAAGCCAAACCAACGACTACCAAAGACAACTGGAGACCTTCCTCATGACTCCTCCTCTCACCTGCCCTCAGAGGACACTCCACCTTCAGCTTTTTGGTGCAGAGGGTGACGAGCACAGAGGGCATGTGCAGGGAGGGTGCCTTGTCGATTAACATCGCTATAGAAACGACCCAGGGGATGATACTCCTGAGCGATGGTGTGGATACAGAATGCTGCTACCAGGACATTCAGTGGAACAAACCAAAGTCTCATGCATTCACACAGGAGATAAATATTAAAGGGAACAATTTATTGAAAGTTATATATATTATATATATGTAAGAAGACAGAAACCCTAAATAAGCAACCGTACTATGGTGGTTACTATAATTATTACGATAAAATTATTTCATTTATTTATTTCAGCTCTGTGTGCAGCAGTCTTTCTCGACTCAGTAAATCTTCCAGAAACATTTTGTGTGTCATGACTCTTCAAACTGTCTCCATGTTCTCCTCCATATCTGTCAGAAAATGTACTGCATAGACCCCAATGTGTAAGAGTGTGGTCACCATATGAAAGGGTTGAAGCTCTGATCAACCAATAAGCTATTTGAATCAAATTTCATGATCTTTTAAGTCAGTGATTCCCAACTGGCAGTCTCAGAACCCGCCACATGTTGATTGCAAATTAAGACCCAAAATTAAGAAACTTTGCAGTCACTCAGATTCATTCATGACATAGAGGTGCTCCATGTTTGTGCAATATATGGAAAAAAATGTAATAAAACAAAGAGACAGGGACAAACAAATGTGTTCTAAACTTGAATCACTACAAGAACTACAGGGGGACGTGCATGGACTCATTTTATTCTACTAATGATAAAGTGGACACTGTTAGAATATTTAAATATCTCAAAAAGATCCATTATCATATGAAACAAGCTCTGTTATCCCGAGATGATGAGATAAATTAGCAATGATCTTGAAAACCCAATGATGACAAATCTGGCATGACGAAGTTAAATGAGGTTTATGGATGTAATAAGGTGACTTTACCATCAGGCAATGGTTGATAATTGAGTAGAGAAAGATAAAGGTTCACATGCCAAAAGCTTCCTGGAAAGGATTTTATTGAGCAACAAGCTTCGTTTGGTTCTTATGTAGACATGCAAAAAGGTTTGTGAGCATCCATTTTAAATGTACAGCAACAAATGTGTTACCTAACAGCCCAAACCCATCCCATTCTGATTTGGAGCCATTATAATTAGAAAGCACTCAGAGAGTGTAAACTTCTGCCAAGGTAGCTTGCATATTTGCTGTTACATCTATAAGCAACATGTCCATGATAAAGTTACTATTATATAATTCCTTGTCCCTTAAAACCCATATCTAGCACTCTGAAGCATGTTGATATCATTATTAGTTTGACAGCTACTGAGCAAAACAATCGTTTGCTAATGGCAGTTATCTGGATCACCACCAAAATCAAATAATTGTTAAGTTGGGCCATTACCAACATCTCCTGAAAATTTCAGCAAAATCCATCGAGTGGTTTTTATGTAATCTTGCTAACAACCAAACATACGCCAGCCCAGTAAAAACATAACCTCCTTAGCAGAGGTAATGACAGAAGATTCATAGAAACATCCCCAAATATATGCAGAGTATATAATCACCTGAAGTCGCTTTAAGTGATTGTATACATTTTAATGAAATTACCTCAAAAGTCAGTTATATTTGGATAAGTCTGGAAAATCCCTTGTTGCTAAATAAAATCTCTCTAAGGAAGCTTTTGATGTGCAGATCTCTCTTTTCAACATGTGTGCTTTTTTTGTCCAGCACTCACGAAGAGATGTTTGTGTCTCAGATGATTTATTTGCTCAGCGTTGACAATTGACCAATTCTTGTGCTCCAAGCAGTCTCGAGATAAATTCCTTTCAAACTCCATCTATACTTGTCAGAAACAAAGTAAAATGTTGGCAGCTTTTAAAAAAAGTGGATGGAACTGGGGAGAAAACCAATACTCTTTGCAGGCTTAGTCATCTTTTTTTAAGTGCTCTCAACCTTTTTGTAAAGTTTAAATGGAGGTCTGTCTGTATCTCCATCAATTTAAAGCACTGGTTCTCACCATCCTTTAATGTCAAGCTGCAACCCAAAATTTTCAGTGTCTCAAATTTATTTAATAAAAATATGCTGCACTTTGAACTGAAGATAGTACAGAATATCTCTGTATGCCAACACAAAAAGTTTGAGGAAACAAAGCATCCTGTACTAGATGATTCTAGAGAGGGTAAAATTCGATATGGCACTTCATTAGCTGCATTTTAACAAAAAACAAAAAGTGCATCTTAGGGACACAAGATTTAAAGACTATAAATGTAGCGGTGATAACCCTGCTTTAGTGTATACTGCTGAAAAGCTCTGTATTGATAATATGTAGTCAGTAGAACACAATAAGCTGTGATCATGAGGCTGTTACACAAAACACTTGAGTTACTTCAGCCTTTATTAACAGACTTAAAAGTGCAAAAAAACTTGAAACAAAGTCCAGCTACTGAGAAATTGTTTCAAAGATCTTAAAAGCATGGAGCTTTGACTGAGAACTTCTTTAATATATAACAAACCCCTTTTGATCAACGTGTCAATTAGCATTGCAGATTATTATTGCCCCCTATAGTTAAGAAGTGTGAATAGATAGCACTCCACTGCATAAAATATCCCCTGGGGAATATAAACAAATGTTTTTTTCCTAACATTTTTTTCTGCCCAGGCAAAGGCTCGCAACACACTGAAAAGGGTCCATGACCCACCCGTTGAGAATCACTGATTTAAAGTATGGCTAAAGATTGTAAAGATCCTGCACCCTTCCCTAAAAGGCATTCATAAACTTTGCCCACACTCTTAGATAGCTTTTCTTCAAGTATGGAAGCCCCCATAGTAGTCTTTGCATGGATCCTTGAAATGACTTTAACCACCCTTCTACATGCATAAAACATTTTTGCCTTTTTTCCTCAGACACACATTCACAACACGACTGAAAACAATTCCATGACAGACCAGCCAGTTGAGAACTACTGATTGAAGTCATTTGAGTCATTCTTCAGTCAAAAAGAGCAAACTAGTGGACAGTGTTTATAAATGTTCCAAGGTGTTCACAAAGAAAACTCGTTTAAGGACAAGTTTACCAGGACTTGAGGAAATTGTTACAGGCAGTAGAATTAGATAATGTTATATTCCACAGCAGTGAAATTTAACATAAGGTTCACATCACAACATCTGCTTATGTTAGAGATCAATATTGCATCTATCATTGCAATTACTTTTTAATGTGAAGCTGGATTGGCAGCATTTTTACACCAGGTTGTAAGCATGTGTTGCACTTGCCCCGCAGCCCCTTTAACCATAAACAGTTACTCAAATGATATCTGCTAGATCACAATATGAATTAATTCTCAGTCTTTAAAGTTCAGTGGAATGCCTTGATCTACTTTGCTCTCTCTTTAATGGCATTTGGTACAGTTTTCTAGTATTTTGTCAACCATAACTTCTTAATCACACAGAATTTTCACCACACTTTCTTTTTTCTAAGAAACAACACGGCAGACTTTAAATTGTTCCCCAACCATTATCAGAGGCCATGATTAGACTGTTGTGCATGGGAATGACTTCACTTCCCCCTACAAGGAATTACAGCTACTCCACAGACTTAATTTTGGGCAGCTCACACGAAAACTCATTTGTCAGACTTTTCTTCTTTTTCTTTTTTTAGTCATTGATCTTGGGCTTCTGCAAACACTTAAAAGGCAGCCAACAGATTTGGTAAAATTCCACCCGGCAGACCAGTTTGGTACAGTACAATTGGGTATTGTTTAGGACAATAAGCTTTGGTGCGTGTAGCCAACTGTAACCCTACTTGCATGTCTATCATAAACCTATATGATCCCCAACAGAGGAGTACAAAAACATTAGGATGGTATGGGTGAATTATTTGAAAACTTTTGAAAGACTCTGACAGAAGAAACACTAGTACCCTAACAAACCCAATTTAACAGACTGCTTGGAGGTTTCTGACTGACTCTGAAAAATTTTAGTTCCTATCACTGGTCTAAGTTGTGACTTATTGAATTTAAAGGTCTCATACTGTAAAAACAATCTTCTTTGCTTTTAACCTTGACACCTTTTCCTAAAGAGTTTTAGAAGGGCACTCACCTCCCCTGAAACGCTCCATTTTTTCTTCCTTGGGCTTATTATGTAATAGTCATACAGCCTCTTCTTCCATCAAATGTTGTTTGGGCAGCTAATCAGTGCAGAGCCTGTTACAAGCTGTGTTTACACCCAGTGCTCTGGTTTGGTGAAGTTAAGTTTGATACAGTTTGGAGCAGAAATCAAGCCAAGTGACCCTGCTGTATCTTCACTTAAGGGCAGGGATATGAGTCGGAACAAGA
Organism: Scarus forsteni; assembly: GCA_036419115.1. Taxonomy (NCBI): domain Eukaryota; kingdom Metazoa; phylum Chordata; class Actinopteri; order Labriformes; family Labridae; genus Scarus; species Scarus forsteni. Next base: position 4,555,388 of record JAZDUH010000383.1, on the reverse strand, counting down.
GGGTCGTTCAAGCTATGCAATTGCGTGACATCTGAGCAGCATAGCATTGTGCACTGATCTAAAGAAGACTGTAAACAAAGAGCTACAATGGTGGACTTCCAGCACTCGAGTACTTATGGAGCATTGTTTGATGCAGTCGCTCTTTACACTGACAGTAGTGAACAAATCTCTCTAAATCCAAGGCTTATTACAGCCCATGGAATTGTATGTATTTTCATTACAGCTGTTGTTACAAGGGAATTCAGGATTTTTGTGACTTATTAACAGGCTGCCTTTCATTTGTCAACACCCTTGTAAGCATGGGTCAGTTTGGCAGCACAGCACCTCTTCAGAGCGATGCCAAAATATGGGACATCACAGTTCAGTTATTTGGGTTCCTTTCTCCTTATTTGACGACGGAAACACCTGTAATTGCATACCTTACTGAGCCAAACTGAACCAAACTGCATGCTGCCCCAGTCAGACCAGTGTTTCCAAAGAGTAAGGAAAAAGAGCTGAATCTGGTCCTCTGCATAGACCAAAAAAAACAACTTCTTTTTAATCAAATCTTTGCTCAGTAGTCACCCATGACATGATGTAAACAGTCAAACACACCAGCATGAGACCTAAAGAATTAACTTCCAAAAAAAATAAAACAAATCTATGATGAACTCTGATGACTGATGGGAGTACGCAGCAAAACTAAACAGACAGCACCACATGATGAAGTTTTGCCCTGAATTGTGAACATGAAGGGTCAGATAGATCAGTTGAGCAGGAAACATGCCGAAGTCAGAGTTTCATTACTGCTCCTTCTCTCATCTCTTCTGCTCCTATGCCCCCCGTCCCTCCCCCCTTCCTTTCCCATCCTAGCAGGAGGTCACTAAAGAGATGTCGCTGCCAAATGACCCAATCATGCCGCCAGACAGAAACAGCTGACTCAGGGGAAAAAAGGGTCGTACCGGAGGATTCCTATTGCAAGACAGCAGGAATCTGTGCCGGAGGGGGGGTGGTATGAGCAGACAGTGGGGAAGAAGGGAAACCGGGTGTGGGGGTGGGACAAAGAAGAGAGAGTAGGGGGCGGTGGTGGGCGAGTTGTTCATTTCTGGAACGTTGCTCCAACTCCACTCGGGAATGATGGAAATATTCTGCGTAGCCAAACCCAGAGTGGAAGGTGTATGGTAATCATGTCGGGGAAGGAATGCCAAATATGTGCGTGAGAACGGAGCTGTGACCTGAGAGCTGCTGGAATTATGGGCCAAAATCCCACAGACCCAGAGGAAGCACACACACCCATATCCAACACATACACACATCATATACTAATGGTGCTCCACCGAGCACAAATCCATCACACATAATTTTTCCCAGAATTTGAAACATTTCACTAGACTGAAGTAAACCTAGTAATCAAGAGATCCACACTCCCCTTCTTCACTGAGCCGAGAGAGAAGACACGCTGTACAGGAGCAGACAGAGGAATCCTAAAGATCAGCTGCAGCTCCACTTTTAGCATCTCAAACATGCATTCCTCCTTCACAGTTACAGTGTTTACAACTGTGAGTATGTGATCTTCTTCAACAGGTTATTTAGACTCAGACCTTGGCTGTTGAACAGAGTCAGTGTTATAAACACCAGATACAGCAGGAGATAACTGAGGTCACACTCCCACCTGGTGGCCACCTTTACTCCACTCACAGTGTCAGCTCATGAGGCATGATGTAAAGCTCGAGAGGGTTTTCAGTCCAAAACAGCACTCCATTCAGCTCAGTTCAAGTTGTTGCATAATACAGAGATAAACAACTTGTGTCCTGTGGACCACATGAGGCCCTCCCCAGTGCACCTGCAGGTTAGTTGCAGGTGTCAATAAATTACAAACATAAGAAAATCTGCCAATATCCATCAAGTAGGATATAAACTCTTAATTTTACCACAAATAATCTTTGATTCCACATAAAACATTTTACAATCAAAGACATAAGTAACATAATTGTATCTGATTCAGTCAAACTCTCATGAGTATGACTAAAAACTTTTAGACAAAGTAGTCAAGTTAGCTTCGAGCTTGTGTGTAGCTGATCCATGGAAACACTTCAGTTTGTGTTTGAGCATAGACCTCTCTAGCATAATGCTAACCTCAGGCGACAAACAACTTAACCCCATCCCCTTGACTTTTTTTTTTTTTCAAATTCTTCATCACATATAACAACACAAGGTGACTGTTATTATTAATATTAGCTAATATAATGAGTAGTGATGGGAGGGTCATTTTATTGTGGGGCGGCACATAACTTAATAGACAACAGATGTGTGTAAGTGCAAGGACATGGGGCGTCCGAGGTGCAGTCTGTATGGCAGCTCTGTCTGTAACTGGAAGGTTGTAGGATGTCCTGTCCATGGGTGACTCTTTAACCCTAAGTTGCTTCCACTGCTGCATCAGTGTTGTGTAAATGGGAACAAAAAGATGTGGATGTGTTCACTTCAACTGATGGAGTACTTAGTATACCCCATAAATGAGTCAGATTGACTTAACAGAAAGGGCCATTTTAAACTTCAGATTAGAAAAATAAACCAGTTTGAGATTTTTTACTTTTTTTTTTTTGTTGTTAATTTAATTGTCTAAAGTTTGACCAACATGGGTTAGCTTACTTGTGGTTATATTTGCAAATTTGGACCTCAGTCATGTCAGATCTCTGTCATCAGCCTTTCTCAACCCTGATTTAAATGGACTGGTTGACTGAGGGTGGATATACTTAATTATTTAGTGGCTTGTTGTCAAAAAAGTTATTTTCATCATTGCTGAAGTTACTTCATGTTTGAAGAATTTACTTTTTTTGCAAGATACTTGTGTGGTCCAAAAAAGTACAGAACGTGTGTGTAAAAGTTCACCTTTGTCTAAAAATACTATATTTTCTCGTGCAGTATATACAACCATTCATACATAAATAAAAATCACCTCCCATTAATAACCACTTCAATCCAAACAGGGGATAAAAAACACAAATTAAGTTTAAAAAAGAAATGTATGAAAAATGTTGGAAATGAATCCAGTGTTAGACTTCTATTTTCTTTTTTGAAAAAGCTAACTGTGACCTGGAGGTGTGGTAGCTGTTTTTTTATGAATATGTATGTTAATGGAGGCTTTGGAAAAACTGCAACTCCCTGAGATGCAGGTTTCAGGAGCTGATGTAATTTACTGTCTAATCCTTCAGCAGCAACCAAGTATGCATGGCTACCCTCTTGTCTCTTATTTACAGCAGTGCTAAAACTAAAACAAGCTATTTGGTTTTGTCTTCATGCAGTTTGTTTTTATTTTCTGTCTCTTTAGATCTGTGACATGACTGATGGACTGAGTTTAAGTGTGGGGATAGAGATGGATGTGCTGCTGGTCCAGGTTGTTAGTAACAGCAGCAGGTAGAAAAGTACACAGATACTGCTGGACGGGAACATTTGTTCCATACAGAGGCTGCTGTGGAAACCCCTTCAACAGCAGGCCGGTAGTGCAGGACAGGAAGAGTTGATCCAGAGAGAGGCTACTGCTGGCCTGCTCCCAAAGCATGCAGATACTGCAAGACATGGATGGTTGTTTCAGACTGTGGTTGCTGCTGAACCCTCCAACAGCAGGCTGATTCTGAGGGACAGGCTTTGTTGTTCCAGACAAAAGCTTCTGCAGATGCTCATTGACATGAGCAGAGAAGTTGCTGGGACAGACAACCACCATCTCCTTGCAAGTGTAAATGTACTTCATCAATGAATTGAATTGTCTTCAATAAACAGAATAAAACATTTTAATCTTCAAGCTATAAATAAAAACCAGTTAAAGTTTTTTTGTAATTGAATTGATTAAAATGTGTCCAACATGGGTTAGCTTACCTGTGATCGTATGTTTTTCAAGTTGTACTGACGAGTAGTCTGAGTCATGTTCAGATCTTCATCTTCAGTCTTCTTCATCCCAAATTTGACTTGACTGGTTGACTGAGGGTTGTTGCAGGGACAAGGGTGGATGTGCTGCTGGTCTAGGTTGTCAGTAACAGGTAGCAAAGCAGGCAGATACTGCAGCATGGGATTAGCTGCTCCAGACTGAGGCTGCTGTGGACACCCGCCTACAGCAGGCCAACTGTGCAGAACAGGACTGGTTGCTCCAGATCGAGACTGGCGCAAACACTCTCCAGCATTGACAGGAGTGAAGAAATAGCTGTAATAGACAGCCAGGGTTTTGCTGCAGAACTGAACACTACAAAAACAAAAAATAAAACATAACAGTTAGTATACTTCATCAATCAGATACACACTGACCCAATGATGTTCTTATTGTCGTACCCCCCCCCCCCCCCCGTCTGCATTATCTTTTCAGCTGAGCACTGTGTCCGATGGCAGCGTTGGAAAGACCAATGCATTTTTTTCTAGCAGTAAGACATAAGTTAATATGTCTCACTGCTATAGTGACCATCACCAGCCCTCCCTGTAGGCTAGTCCATCAAATCAGACTTTATTTAACCCCTGATGAGAGCTGAAGGGGAGGGCCATGCCACACCACAGTGTGAAAAAGGGGAAACAGTGACAGACAGGACAAGACGAGACAACAGGGAGGAGGACAAACAGGTAGTGTAAATATTTTGAGATAGCAGTCCAAGTGCTGTGCTGATTTTAGTCCATACCGGAAGTAAATGCTGCAAGAAACCAGGGACACCAGAGATGTGGGACTTGATAGTAGGGGGTGGACCCACAGGGGTGAGATATGAGGGAGCATGCATCACAAGATGTGTAAGAGTCATGTGATCTCAGGAGACCTAAAGAGGAAAAATCGTCACTATTAATTTAGCTAAAAATTCAATTTAGTCTGTAAAAAAAATGTATCTGTTTAATGTATAAACTGCACAACTGCTGCATGGAATCATCTAACAAAAATATCAGATGATTGTTCACATGATGGTAAATCACTGTTCACAGAGATCAAATATGGCTCTATTTACTCACCGGTATGGAAGGGCCTGTAAACATGAGCCCAACCTGGCAAATGATGAGCCAAGTCAAAAACTTTGATTTAGAAAGGCTCATGGGTGTGGCTGACCAGCATCTTGTTTTCCAACTTGATCTTGTTAACTGCCTTCAAGTGGAGAAGTGCATTAGAAACCTGAAAAGGTCAAGAAAGTCATCATTTAATTGATCAGGTCCTTTTTTGTTCAATCAGTTTTCAGGTTTTTAATGTGATAATGAAGGTGTGATGAAAAAAGCTTGACATGCCTGTTGGACAATTGGTCTGATTTCTTCAAGGAAGAGAGGCTGGAAGTTTTCCTCCACCTTAAGATTGTGGGGACTTTTGTCCAAGCTCTTGCATTCTAGACAGAAGTAACTGAGTAGGTAGGATATAAGAACTCCGGAATTTTACTGAGAATTCTAGAATGAAATTTAGAGTTCTAGGATTGACGGTAGGATTCCAGAATGTCAGAATCCTAGAATGTTACCAAGAATTTTAGAATGGAATGTAAAATTCTTTCATTGATAGCAAGATTCACAAATTTTAGAACTAAAAATGTTTCTGAGAATTCTCGAATGGAATTTTGAATTATTTGACTGATGGCAGGATTGTAGGATTTCAGAATTCCAGAATGTTGTAGAGCATTCTTGAATGGAATCAAGAAAAACAATTCCAGATAAAGAAGTAGTAGCTATAAATGTATGCGGCTCACAGGCACTGCCTTCTGTCACTCACAATGCTCTGAAAACAAATCTAAAATGAACTGACCAAAGATGAAAAAAAATCTCATTCAATATTTTAAAACAACATTATGAGTACATTTTACATTTATGCTAACTAATAATAAAGTACTCACATCCCATGTTGAAGTCTAAGCAGAGCATTAATCTGCTATTCTCCCTCGGCCTCCCTCTTCCCAAAATTGTAAAAAAAAATAAAATAAAAAAATAAAAATAAAATCTTGATTGCCATTGGTCAGTTTCTCCCAGGCAAACACAAATTATTGTAGGCCTAGTGATCTCAACAATCCGTTGCGATCAACAATATTTTATGGTGTATTACCATTTAATACAAGGAACTGATCATATTACAGCAAAATACTGCTGAATTTACAAAAACACTTTACAGTGCAGAAACTCTGAAGCACCAGTGAATAGAGCGACTGTGGGAGTTCATGGTTGTGAATGGGTAGATGTGACCTGCAGTGTCGAGCTGCTTTGAGGTTCAAGCCACACATGGCAATGTGTCCTTGAGCAAGACACTTAACCCCAAGTTGCTCCCACTGCTGAGTCAGTGCTGTGTAAATGGGAATGAAAGGCGTGAATGTGTTAATGATGGATAACTGGCATAGAAACTCAGAGCCATCAGTGAGTGAATTTGAGAGTGAATGGGTGTGAATGGGTAAGTGTGGCCTGCGGTCATGCTGGCTTGGAGTAGTCAAAGACTAGAAAAGCGCTATATAAGCTGAAGTTCATTTGCCATTTACCATTTACTTTGAGATGTCAAAAGTCTTGACTCTTGAAGGAAATCTTATACAGTCAGCCGCTGTTTGGGCTTTAACAACAGTGAAGTGGTCCTTGACCTGGCTCAGTACACCTCACCCTGCATGCTTTATCTTTCAAAAAATAATAATCAAAATTAAAATTAAAAAAAGTTCAGCATGTAATGGACAACCATTTCCTTTTAATCTTGATTACTTAGTTTTCATAATTGTATAAGGCAGTAATGGTAATTGAAAATAAAGCTCAATTAATTACAGTTCATAGAAGGAAAGGCAGTAATCAGACACTTACAGTCACTGTCTGTCAGTAAGGATGGTGTGTGTGTGTATATATATAAATGATGCTGCATGTGGATTTTTTCCCCTAAAAGGTGAAGGCAGTATTTTATAATTGTGCTTCTTGTCTTTTGTAGGCGCTGGTCTATGTTTTAACATCCACCACTGACTGCTTTCTCAGGTTTCTAACCAAACAGCTCTTGATCTTAGATGCACTGGGACTGAAACTCTCTCCACTAACTAAATAAGCTGGTTGCTCACAGAGGGCTTTGCCTATTTGTACAGAACACGATACAGCCAGTGAATCTTCACAGCAACAAAGCCGTGCTGTCTCTCTCTGCTGGATCACCACAGTTCATGTTCATGTGAAATTGTTTAAATCCAAAGAAGTGAGAGTTTTTACTGGAAGTTTGATCATTAGTTCTTGACTGTTGAAGATAAAATGTTGTTTTGCTTCCTTTTGTCCCTTGTGCATGATTAGGAATTAAACAAATGTTTCGATATCAGAATACTTTTGACATGGTTTCTGAAAATGAACCTGTTTCTCTGTAATATATAGGCTATATATATCTTTAAAGAATAACAGTAACTTTGGACTTCTTTCTTGTCTTTTCTTTAGCTCAGGTGTTCCATGTTAGCATTACAACATGCTGTTGCCCTAAGGAAAAACTATTCCTGTTCTTTCTCATGTGTGTATCTTTGTGTCCCAGATATTTTTTAATAATAAAACCATGTTATAAGGGGTTAAAAATCATGATAATGAAATTAATCCAGACTAAAAAAATCAAGAAATTAACTAAACCCATCAGGGTGAGCTGCATAAGTGAACACAAACAATACTTCATCCTGAAATTTCCAAATTGCCCCTGTATTTCCTCCTCTTTTCTACTCCTCCACTGACATGTGAACGGTAGGAAATCCTCCTGCTGTGAGGAACATGTGTGAACATGAAAGCCAGAGAATGTTCTGGATAATTCTATGCATTAAAAGGGCATGACCTGTCCAGTCCTGGAATAATATTTATTAAATACTTCCAGAAAAATCAAGTTCAGTAAACTTTATGTACGTTTTTATACAAATATATTCTTTATTTTTTCCTCAATAAGTTTTATGTACAAAACCCAAAACCAGTGAAGTTGGCACGTTGTGTAAATCGTAAATAAAGAGAATACAATGTTTTGCAAATCCTTTAAAACTTATATTCAGTTGAATACACTGTAAAGACAAGATATTTAATGTTCAAACTGAGGAACTTTATTTTCTTTTGCAAATAATCAACTTAGAATTTAATGGCAGCAACACATTGCAAAAAAGTTGGCACAGAGGCATTTTCACCACTGTGCTACATCGCCTTTCCTTTTAACAACACTCAGTAAATGTTTGGGAACTGAGGAGACCAATTTTTGAAGCTTTTCGGGTGGAATTCTTTCCCATTCTTCCTTGATGTACAGCTTAAGTTGTTCAACAGTCCAGGGTCTCTGTTGTTGTATTTTACGCTTCATAATGCGCCACACATTTTCAATGGGGGACAGGTCTGGACTACAGGCAGGCCAGTCTAGTACCCGCACTCTTTTACAACGAAGCCACGCTGTTGTGGCACGTGCAGAATGTGGCTTGGCATTGTCTTGCTGAAATAAGCAGGGGCGTCCATGAAAAAGACGTTGCTTGGATGGCAACATATATTGCTCCAAAACCTGTATGTACCTTTCAGCATTAATGGTGCCTTCACAGATGTGTAAGTTACCCATGCCTTGGGCACTAATATGCCCCCATACCATCACAGATGCTGGCTTTTGAACTTTGCGCCTATAACATTCCGGCTTGTTCTTTTCCTCTTTGGTCCGGAGGACACGACGACCACAGTTGGACAATTTGCTCACGCATTTGTTCACAAAGTGGTGACCCTCGCCCCATCCTTGTTTGTGAATGACTGAGCATTTCAGGGAAGCTGCTTTTATACCCAATCATGGCACCCACCTGTTCCCAATTAGCCTGTTCACCTGTGGGATGTTCCAAATAAGTGTTTGATGAGCATTCCTCAACTTTCTCAGTCTTTTTTGTCACTTGTGCCAGCTTTTTAGAAACATGTTGCAGGCATCAAATTCCAAATGAGCTATTTGTAAAACATAGTTTACCAGTTTGAACGTTAAGTATCTTGTCTTTGCTGTGTATTCAATTGAATATAGGTTGAAAGGGATTTGCAAATCATTGTATTCTGTTATTTACGATTTACACAACGTGCCAACTTCACTGGTTTTGGGTTTTGTAATTCAATACACAGATAACTCGTGCCTTAAGTAAATACTGTGTAACATTTTATGTTTGTTTGAAACGTTCTCATACCAAGTCAGCTTACTGAGACACTTCAACCATCAGTGTGAGAATAAAGTATGAATGGGACTGACTGGGGTGTAAAAGCCCCGTCAGTAATTGAATGACTAGAAGGGCTGAACAAGCTCATTTCTGGTGTTTTGTTTTGTTCATGTTCTCCTGAAAAACTTTGACGATGGGTCTTGAAAAAGTCAGGAATTGTACAAAAATGACAAATACTTCAACTCTTGTTGGGTTAAGGATGAACGGTGTCCTTTTTTTAAGAAAGTGGTTGCAGAACTTCATTATTAGGCTTCACTGAGAAATCCCTCAACAGACTGACCAGGAAAAAAATAACAGGATTCCATCAGCTCTGAAGGAATAAATTACAAAATAAGATCAAATGGATGCCGAAAATATATTTACATTGGGCCAACTTTGAAAAGCTTGTTTAAAACTGGTTTGTTTTTACTGCTTGGAGGCGATTAAAGTGCAATTTTGTTCAGACCAGATTTACCAGGAAAATCTGCTTCAATCAAATGATGAATCACTTATTGACAGCAGCTGTGAACTCTGCCACACTAAATATTTTGGTTCACATGATTGTGCACGACTGGAATAAATCACATTAATATGTGAAATGCATTAAGCTGTTCTTTAACCTGCAGCATTGATTGCATGCAGAAAATAAATTGTGATAGCTCATGACCACACATGGGCCTTTTATGTACCTGTGGACGATCAGTCTTCTCCCTAAATGGCATTATGAACATTTACAGCACACAGCTGATGAAGCACCATATTTCTAAGTTGTTCATAAGTTAAGTTTGACTGAAGTTACATAGTTATATATTATTTATATATATATATATATATGACGATATTAAATCGTTAAGGATTATAACGTAGGGATGATCTCATAAAGCAGAAAGATCGTCAGATCGTCTGTGTGGGCGCAGAGACTTTGACGTGCACCCGACTAGTCAATCGTAGCACATTACGCGCAGTGCATGGTGGGATCTCCTGTTTGGTTATGTAGCGTGAAGCCATGGTGGAAAGAGAAAAAGAGATAAAAGCTTGAAGATGTCTGAACAAAAATCTGTTCTAAAGCAGCTGTATTATTCACTCAGATTATAGACATTGCAGTTCGATAACATTTGTTCTAAATTGTTGCACTTTAAGAGATAATGTTGATATTGTTGTTCATTACCTTTTATGTTTACAATTATTGCACACTTTTATAAAAACTGCACTATTTAAATTAAAACCTGTTCAGAAAGTTTCTTTGGCTTTAATTGTCTTTTTTTTTCTTTTAGGGTTTTACATGTTTTATATGTTAAACATAGAGAAAAAATGGTCAAACATGCAAATTAGTCTAGAAAAATCAACGTGAAAAAGAATCGTGATAAAATCGGGATAGTGATTTCATTTTTAAAAAAAATCGTGATATGTTTTTGCCATATCGCCCACCCCTATTTCAACTGAAGCTGCATTTTTCTCAGACAAATGCCACCAAATCCTAGTTTCTACCACTCATCAGCACTTAAACAATCAGACAAACAAAATTATTCCAATATGTATTTCATAGCTGAGCTAAAACCTGGTCTAAATGCAGAAGTTATTGACAAGAGCAGCTCCTGGCAGTCAGGTCTGCAGCCAGAGCCCCCCTCCCTTTCCTCTGTTAGTAGAAAAGAAACAGACCGACACCTTTTAACTCAGAGATAAAGTCAGAGCACAAACCCAGTCACACGGACAAGAACTAACAGACACTTAGACAACCATTCATGTTACAGTTGGCTCAACACTCCACCACTGTCAAGTACTTTATTCACAATAAGGTCATTTTTCTTCTTTAAAAAATCATTTTTAATATACAACACAATTTTTGACAAGACAACTCCGTTTACAGCTAAATTTGAGCTCTTGAGTTCCAGCTTCTCTCATAACCAAAGCAAGCACGTAGATGACAGGGGAGAGAAAGATGGAGTGAGAGGGACAGATGAACGAGAGTCCAAGTTAGAAGAAAAAGAGGGAAAAGGACAGTCAGAGAGAGAAAGGACTACGCTTAGTATGATTTTTGTACTAAGAACCAAAATACTCAAATAAAATGAGAAAACAACAGTAATAAAAAACAGTAAGAAAGTAAGAGTTAAAGAGAAAAAAAAGCAGAGGTTGAACTGGGACGCTGGAGCCACAGCAACCTCACATGCATGTCTGTCTGTTTGACGCTTCTGCTCTGTTCTGCCGTTTCAAAAGTCCACATACACAAACACACACTCACGCAAACTTGAGTGTGTGTGCCCCCGTATTCCAAGCAAGTGTGCATCTCTGGGGGTTGGAGAGGAGGGGAGAGGAGGGGAAGGGGGGGGAGTGGGTAATAAGGGGCATTTGAAGAGAGAGAGAGACGAGGGGAGTGAGAGGGAGTAGGGAGGTCCCCCGACGCGTCTCTCCCTGCATCACTCCCTCCATCTCCGTCCTTCCCTCCTTTCCCGGAGCTGAGTAAAGAGTCCCTGTCTCCCGCATCACAGCTCCGGTCATCTTCTGTCCAACTGTGCCACCGTGTGTGTGAGTGTGTATGTGTGTGTGTGTGTGTTTCATATATATAAATATATCATAAGCCATACGTGTGAAAAACTGTTTGGCGAAGGTTAAAAACTGAGGAGCAGAAGCTGCTTTCAGGGGCAGAGGGAGCCTGTGTCTCACATGATGTCTACGTTAATACTGTCATTAGTGTACTTTACAAAACATAAATTAGTAGCAGAGGGTGCAATTTTAGGGAGAGTCGTGTTGCTTCTGGAGCCGGGAATCTTCATCGCTGTTGACCGGTGTGTGTTTTGTGTTTCTGTGTGTGTGTGTGTCAAGGTGCTGGCAGGAAATGGGCACAAGCTCTTGAGTCTGTCAGAACGAGCAGGGGAGGCGGAGGTGGCGAGGGCCGGGTGAGAGGTGGACAGAGAGATGACGAGGAGGAAGGAGAAGAGGTGGGCTCCTTTCCATGATGGACGCACCCATCAGCAAATCAGCCCTGGGCTCCTCCAAGAAATGGCTCTGTGGATGGCGCCACCTGGTGGACAGACAGACAGCCTGCTATTAAATGATGAAACATTACAAGACAAAAGCTGAAATTGTGCAGGGTTTGTAGAACTTTTCTAAATTCAAAATGAGTGTATTATTCAGCTTTTTAAATATCTTACAGCTCTTTAAGTAGAAGTGCACATGCATATGTACTTAATTATTCCACATACTTATTTTATAAAACAAACACAATGTCTGTGTGTTTCACTTTAGCAGAAAAATAAAACTAAAGAAAATCAGGAAAGAACAACTGAACAGAAAAAATCACATGACTACAAAAACAAACATCAGATACTTTACATTTACTTTGTTACTGCCCGACTTTCATCAGAAGACAATCTTTGTTTCATGGCACAAACATAGGGCTTTTTTTTTTTTTTTACAAAGCATTTTTTCTAAATAAAGAAATATAGAATGATACACACATATATCTGTATATATGTATGTGTGTGTGTGTGTGTAGGGGGAGAGAGAGAGTATAATATGGACATAGTTAATTATATTGACAAAATATTGGTGGTTTTGTGATTGTAAGGGTTTGAACAAAGACTCTATTATAAACATAAACTTTTTTCAACTCGGTTCATTTGTCAGTGGGAGGAAATGGTTTCAAATACTTTCAACACTAAATCCAGAATCCAAGCACGCTCAAGGCCCTGGAACTCTACATCAGAATACAAGCACCTTTAGGTGTTTGGAGCACCTCTACAAAACCTGATTGTGTGGTGTGATCAGTGAGACTGTGTTGGGTGTGTGCGTCTATGTACCTGCTATCTAGAAATATAGGTGTAGGTGCGGGAGGGGGACCGTCCCTCGGACTGGCCGTTGGTTGAGACGTTCAGGAAGTCCCAGATCAGGATGGTGTCGTCGTGAGAACTGCTGATGATCTGAAACTCATCGAACTGAAGACGGAACACGCGGCCAGAGTGCTCCTGAATCCAAACACATGTTTTATGTCAACACGTGAAAAACATACACAACAAATATTCTTGGACTCAGCAAAAAAAAAAAATCTGCAGGAATAAGACATTTAAAATCCAACTTCATATTCAGAGTGGCTGTTCATGGTTATTAATGTTTGAGAATCACATTTATCAGCAAAAGGACATCCCATGATTTGTCAGCATGATTACAGTCCTACATAACTCTATCCTATTTAGCCTCTGAAGCAGGATATAAGATTAACTTTTTTGTCCTACAAAACAAGACATTCATCATGGGCTCTTTACTGAGGAGCCAATAGCAACTGGAAAAAGAACACTAATAATACTTAAAATAAACAAAACATTGGATATTAATTAAGCAAACAGGAAAATCTAAACCAAAAAACGTCAGTTTAGACAAGTTACTGAAACACAGAGCCTCATCAGTCTATTACACCCAATCAATCAGAAGGTTTTTATGTATTTTAACAGACACATTTCTGTGTTTGTCTTATAAAACTAGACTTTAAAATGCTACAACCACGTAAATATGGCTTAAATAGCACACAGTGAATTTCTCTATCAAACTGGACAAGACTGGAGCTCCTGAGTTTTGTGCTGAGCTTTGATAATCAAACAGCATTAACCAGAAGTCCAACAGCATGCTAGAACTTTGTGTGTTGTCAGTTCATTGACAGTTCTCGAATTAAATTGACTAATCAAGCTATAACTCTGTCTTAAAGTGTGAAAATGCAGAAACTAAAAGTCTGTAAACTTAGAGTGATAAACAACTTTATCATATACAACATTATTTCAGAGAAACTAAAATTAGAATGTTTAATTTTTACATCTCTAAAACCATTAAAGTGTAGCATTATATCAGTTTTTTTTTCATTTAAATTTTAAAATGTTTCCAAAGAAAAAAAGAACAAAAAAAAAAAAAACATTTCAGGGAATGCCTCAAATTTAGGAACAAGATTCACAGTTAGAGTAGTGAAGGTAAGAATCAGTGAAACTGGCCATCATCGAGTGGCATTACTGATAACTGATTTGATTTATAAACTGTCCCCACAGAGAAAAGTAAGATGTAACACAAAGCTGATGTGGATAAACTCACCACTAGAGTGCGCAGACATAATGTGCTGGCGGGGGCTCGTGGGTCCAGGGCTGCCTGCAGGTCCCACACCTTTATCTTACTGCAGAGAAACATGAGACAACCCAACGTCAGGAACAAAATGTGACTGAGCACAAACATCAGTGCGTGTGTGTGTATGTGGGACTGACCCGTCATAGGCGCCGCTGACAATCCTTTTGTTGTCAAAGCGAATGCAGCGCACCAGCTCCTCGTGACCTTCAAGAACTCGCAAACATGCCCCACACTCAATATCCCATAACCTGGAGACAGAGAGGTCTTCATTAACACATGAAGGTACACAGTCCACACCACAAAGTGCAGGTTTTGGTTTTAAAGTCCAGAGAGCAGCAAAAACAGAGAATCAAATTAAATGCTTTGGTGCATTTGTTCATATTCAGTATCAGTACAATGCATCAGTATTGTGTGAATACTGAACTCATCAGCAATACATTTAAAAATGTTTTTTATAAACAACACAACTAAATGCTTTTTTGATGGCTTTGAAAGACACAAGTGAGACATTAATGATGATCTAAATTTGGTTCATAAATACAGTAATACATCCTTCTTTGGTAATAAGTTACCTCTAACCTACACTAATATTTTAGTTCTGTATGAATAAATCATTTCTGAATGATCAGTAAACAATTAATGAATCCCTCATAGATCTTTGTTTACTATTTACTCAGCTAAATATATGCTTCATACTGTGTAGCTGATTTAAGGTGTAAGCAAACCTTGACTTAGAGCGATCTTACATTTCATGTGATTGCAGAATTAGTTATTTGAATACAAATAAAAGCTTCGAGTATAACAGCATTCGAGCTGTTAAATTAATCACAGTGAGATTAAAGTCCAAATATCTGCATTCAGCACAATCAGCTGCTTTAAAGTTGTGCTATTTTGTTTAATTTGGCTGTTAAACTGTGAAAAAGCTTCTTTTGTAGGGCAGCATCACAAAGCTTTCCCTGTGATGGAAAATAAAAACACTGCTGCTCTTGAGAGCCTCTTATTGGCTTCTACTCGAAATACCCTTCACAGCTGGTTGAACTGACAAGCCAAATGTAATTCTAACCTTTGGATATCCGAATTTATAAAGCCACAGCACACCATTTTTCCTCTGGTTAAGCTTTGGTTTTTCACTCTTTATAAAGAGTCTAATTGTCTTTTCAGAATAAATGTATGACAATGGGAAGTTAAGTACTCAGCACAAATTACAAGGCAAAAGCAAAACAAGAGTTTTTGAGAAATTCTTTTCATTTCTAACTCTCGTCCTTCCTGTTTACAAGCTTGTATGCTGTAAGCCTGAATGCTGTACGATGATAGTTGATAAGGAACTGGCAGTACAATATAAGTACAAGTTCTTGGCTGGGAATCAGCACCAAAACCCAACACTAGTATCATCTGTGCATCCTTAGAACCAGCTATAGTTCAACTTTGGTGAGTCATTTTGTACAGGCGCTCGTGCAAGTTTTAATGTCTAACAGGGTAGAGCCCATTATTTCATAAAATAAGCTCTTCTAAATTGCAAAAAAGCAAGATAAATACTTTTTTTTCACTTGATTCTAAAATGGAGGCACAAACAAGAATTAGAATCTCATATTGATAATAAATACTCCAAAAATTTGAACACCCAATCACAACTATTACCTTTTTGTTTCTCTACTAAAATTCTGGAAAATTGTCTACTTAAAAAATATGAAATAAATGTGACATCAGTACACACCCTCAACTTCTCATACATACCGGATTGTGTTGTCAGAGGAGCCGCTGACCACAAGACGATCTCTGTACTGTAGACAAGCAATTCCCCGCTTATGACCATTTAGAGTGCGAACAAACTCACAGGTGCTGGTGCTCCATACCTGAAGTGAGCCAACAACACGGGAGTTAAACAGTGGCCTGTGTATGTTAGAAATACTGTGACCTTCAGTTAAAATTACACTGCACATTTTTTTTACTAAATGTATTTAGTTTAAAGCGTCATATTTACTACACTTCTCATTTTCTAAGCTCTACATTCCTTCTTTCAGACTGTCACATTTGTCTCCTGGCAGGTTTGTCTCTACCTTTATGGTGCGGTCCCCTGAGGCGGACACAATGTATTTATCGTCAAAGTCGACCACGTTGACAGCAGCTCGGTGTCCCACGAGGACACGGCGTAGGCTGATGTCGGTAGGAGAGGCCATGTCCCAAACTGCAATTGAGCGATCCTTGGAGCAGGTGACCATGAGGCCGTTGGCGAAGCGCAGGTGAAGGACTGCCTCGTTGTGATGGATCAGTGTGTTCAGTACCTCACCCGTCGTCACCTCCCACACCCTGCAGAGGAGAGGGAGAAATTCAATGTGAGCAAAACAGGGAAAAGCAAAAAAAAAAAGGAGGAAATACAGCAACGATAAGGATGTGGAACAAAGACAGAAGAAATACCAAAGGAATCAGAGAAGAGGAAAAAGACAGAGGGTGAACAGGAAAGGAAAATGAGATGGAGAAATCGTCAAACCCAAAGAAAAAAAAACTGAAGTAAGAGAGTGGAAAGGATGTGTAATGGGAGTAAAGGAAAAGGGAAAACAATGGAGACATGAGAGAGAATCAGGTTTATTAGTCTTACAATGCACACACACACAGGCACGCTGCAGTGTAGAACATGTTACTGTGCTGCACTGCTGGGCATTAAGAGTCAAATGCAGAACACTCTGGAAAAGCTGACTACCAACCTACAAACAAAGAGCCTGTCAAACTGTTGCTAAGGAAGTAAAATCACATTTTCCTTGGATACCACTCAGTGAGTTCAGCTGAAGTGTGAAGTAATGAGAGAAATAATGCTGAGCTCCTGTGTGTGGCAGCCAAGCAAGTGTCAGTGCGCGCGCACACACACACACACACACACACACACACACACACACACACACAACTAAGTCTTTTCATGTTTGCTATAAAACCTTTTTTGCTATCTGCATGAATGCTGGACCATGTAACTCCTAAAAATTTCACTTATGTTTCAAACACTTGTGCAGCTGGGATGGCTGTTCCTCATAACTTTACCTCTAATTTATTGTTTTCAAATTAAACTCCTAATAAAGAACAGAACCACTGCACATTATGATGACAGGATGTTAAAGAAATAACTTCCATTTCATGAATTATCTAAATTATTTTCAATTTGTTTTACCATTGCTATGAATGCCTAACATGTTATATTCTTCTGTTGTAGTCTTAGTATAAAATAACTGGAAAATTTTGGTTTTGGTATTACTTTATAACAAAATACTATTAATGACTTTTAATGTTTGATATTAACAATGCATTAAATCCCAATATCTCATTTTCTTAAGTAGAAGTTGGAGGTAAGTATTACTTCCAGGGCAAAATATCTTAAGTACACTTTTTTAATCACCATTTGCATATACTTTTTAGTTTAAATAAAAGATTGAACTTTTTTCAACATAGCCCATTCAAATGAATTCATCAGTTTCAAACATAAAGTGGTTTGAGTTTATATACTTCTGATGTTTTATTAGTGCTTTACACTTTTATTTGTTTTAGCTGCAGAGTTAACTTCTCTGATAATGAAGGACAGCATTAAAAGATTGCTGACGGAGGAACTCAGGCTAATCCATCCTCTGCATTTGATATGCTGCAGTCCTGCTGTTTGTACACGTCAGGCTGAGGATGAACTTTTGCTGCTGTACTGTTGTTTATGACCTCTTCAGTATTCCTCTCAAATAAACTTGATTTTTATTTAGTTAATTGATCACTTACATGATGTTACTTAGCTATAGTGTGTTACTTTGTTGTGTAACGCAGGGCAGCTCACATGCTTCATTAGGTTGGATTTGTTCAGAACTTTGTCAAAACATTTTCCTTTTCAGTTTTACAGATGAGGGATTGTCATCTTTGAAAATTCTATCATTGCCTCAGTGCATCCTGAATTATTTGGGGGGTAGGTATAAGACATAACTGTTGCTGTCCAAAAGCCTGTGGTCTGCTGCTAATGATAGTCTGAGAAAATCTGCAGTGTTGCAAAGGCTGAGGGATTAAGTGACTGTGGCGTTTTAAACTGCATAGTGACACTGTGTAATTGTGACTCTAACTCTAATATTAAAACTCACTTTTTCTAATCTAGCGTATTTTTGCTTATCTTACATTGGATACATATTTGCATGAAATATTTTGCATAAGGTTCACCACAGCTTTTGACATGATACAAAACAAGCGGAGTAGCTACATTTCAGAAAACAAAATAAGTAACCTTAAAATAAATGGGACATTGTGTGGTTATAAACACATATTTTATAAATAAACCTTTCATTTTGGTCCTTAAGACTAAACAAAATAGCCGACTGTATCAGGGGGTTGTATTCAAAAAGTGATGAAAGGCTCTCAAACATTGTCCCATCATTATTAAACACAAATGGTGAATATTCAATGTTTGATCATGCCCCTGATAACAAAAATGATTTGCATCTGGTGACTTTTATATCCTTCCATTTTATTATTTTATGCCTTACAGTGAATGTAAAAGGCAGAAGAGTTAAAAAATACAACATTTGACCAGGTAAAGAGATCCCAAGCAAGACAGACTGTGTTATTACACCAAAAAAATTTTAATTTTGCTACATTTTCTTTAGGGGACATATTCTGATCAACAATCTGTTATTACTGATAAATTGGATCAATTATTAAATTATTCTGATATTATTTCTCGGCTTATATCCATGGTTGGTGATTGGTTTTCCGGTAATTTGTTTTAAATGTATGTCTGTCTCTCACTGCTGTATTTAATATTTATGATAGTCTTTTTTGTGCTTTTGCAAAGAACTTTGCGCCCTGTCTTGAACATACATAAAAAAATAAAGTTTTATTTAACTCTTATTCCTGTGTGATGCAAATGTTAGCTTCTTGCTGACACTGAGATGGTCTCTTTGGCTTAAAAATAGCCCCTTGTTAATTGTTACCATATTGGATACAGAAACCTAACAAGGAATATCTGGAACAGTAGAACGATGATTCAATTATTCAAGCTCAAACAGTTTAAGTTTCTTATAGTTGAAATGTCTGCTACATAATATAAACTTTGGATTTGAAAATAAAACATTTCCAAAGGTTAGCACACTAAAAAGTCAGTGCTAGCCAGGAAAAAAACATTTTATGGGTAAAATGTCTTTATGACTGATTCCTTTGATTTATTTTCTGATTAACTCTGGACTAAGCATTTTACTACAAGCTTTCTTGTCCAACTTCATCAATACAGAATAATAAGTGTACTACACCTTAAATCTGCGGTCCCACCTCTTAATTAAGCATGTCCTACCATAACAAGACATACATCATACCTGACGGTTGAGTCAGACGACCCAGTGACGATGACCCTTTCATCATACTGCAGACACAACACTGAGCCTGTGTGACCGGTCAGTATCTTCAGACACTCGAGAGACTGTTTATCCCAGATCTATGAAGAGAAGAAGCAGAGTGGAGAGGAGAGGATATCAACAGAAGAGGAGAAAAGAAGAAAAAAAAAAAGGTTATGAAAAGGTTGCAGATTTGGGTCATGCTAAGAATGGCCTATTCTTGTAACACTCTTCATGCCCCATTTCCCCACTACTGTGCCCGGCTCTGTGCATACAGGCCATTCAGCTGCTCTCTGGGTGTGCATCAGCCTCCTTCAGAACAATGACAAGACAAATCCACCCCTCCCTCTCTACATCCTCCTTCCTCTCTTTCTTCTCCTCCTGGTCTCCCAGGCCAGACAGATAAGTGTAAAAGAGCATTGAGTCTGGAGCAGAGCTATCCAATAATTCACCTGTATTCTGCGTCAGCTGGTTTAGCTCAGCGCCACAGACAATGAGACAATAAGCTGTACTGAGCCACGAGAAGAGATTTAATTCATAAAAACACAACCCAGGTTGGAAGAAAGCAAACATATCCTCGTACAGCCAGCCCTCTTGGCTCTCCTCCCTGCTTGTAAATACAAATGAAAATGACTTTGAGGGATACTACATTTCATTTCAGGCCAACTGCCAAATATGGTGAAGCCAAATGTGTTTAGAACTTGTAAACCATCAACTGAAATACAGGAATTTTAGTCATCATATTAAGAAAACAAAAAGATACTAGGTCACACTGAAGCAGATTGATTTGCTGCTTTTTTTAAGACAACTGGAAATACAATGGGATTACATTTCCTGTATTCAATTTATTTGTTGTATTATAATTATGCTGAAACATGTGGACACTGATATACATGTTTTTTTCTCAAAAGCAAGGAGTCTCTTTTAAACACTCCTTACCTTGTTATTGTTAAAGTCTATTCACTTTCAAACCAAACATTAAAGGTAGACTACATTCAATTCCAAAAGAGAAGTTACCTGCATTATTTGAAATCTTTGAAGCAGTAAAACATTTTTTTAATCACATGTGCATTATGCGGTCCACTTAAAGTGTGGAACAAAGCACTAGATGCCTTATTGAGAGCTCTGTATAGCTGCGTGTAGAAACTGAGCTTTACCATGAACAAAATTAAATGTTCCTGTCTTTTATTTGAATTTATTTTCAATCTGAATAAACAGCAAGTTTGCCAGGTGGTCTATGAGACCACCCTGAAAAAATGCTTGCAAAAAATATAACAAAAAATAGCAAAGCGCACACTAAGTGCATAGAAATAACCTAGCTGTAGTACACCACTAAAACTTCATACGAAAAGACTTAAAAGCATAGGACTATGGATGATATGGAGAGAAAAACTGTTTTTACTTTTTGAAACACAAGCATGTGTTCCTTGGAGAGTCATGCACTAACTTTTTTCTCTTTTTTCATAACTTTATAATCAATAAAAATCTGTGCAGTACAGGTCTTGGTGGTCAGATAACTGATCCCTGCACAGTGTGTGCTCCCTCTGTATACATGTTTAGCACTGACGCTGCTCCAGGCTCACACACAATCACATGGTGCGTTGAAGACATTCTGTTATGGGAGGTGTGTTTTTAATACCTTTCCTGCTATCAGAAGTGCACTGTGCCACTGTTGTTCGATGCTCTGACCAAGTACAATTTCTGTTTACATTTTTTTTAACAACACAATTGTGCTGCTGTGATCATTACGGACCACTGAGCATGTGCACAGATGTGTGAGGCATCTTAACACTGTGAGCATTATTTGGTTTTCATCATCAGTCATATCATATAAATGTGTTGTTATGAAATAGCTCATGATGTTTGAGTCATACAATAACAAGGCACAAGATTATTCCTAAAGATTATCCTATAACAATACATGACTTCTCCTTTCTCCTACTCTGTGTGCGTGTGCCTGTGTAATGTAAGAGCAAAATCGACTACAGACGGCAAGGAGAGACCTGATGCACGCTCCTAAATCAATCTAAATTCATAAAGGCACTAAAATGCATGATTTTTTACCACTCCAGATAAAAATATATCAATTTTTTTTTAAAAGTGGCAAAAAATATGTTAAGACTACAACAAAGTCCGACTAACACTGTTTAATCTAATAGCTCTCATACAGCGGGGATCCACAACCAAAAACATACTTGCCACTGGACTCACTTAAAAAAAAAGGGGCAGGTTTTTTTTTCCAATTTCTTAAAATACCCTTTTATTGGCAGCCATTCTGCCAATTTTTGTGTTTCCTAAATGCACTCAACACGTATCATGTGCTCCATCCTGCTCTGCCTGTGAGTGGCAGATGCCTGTTGCCTGTCCTTGCCAACAGAGAATGCAGGTGGCGGGAGGATGAACCACAAAGTGGTCGGAGTCATCTCTGTGGAAGATGAGAGCCCCACCAGCCAATAGCTCAACACAGTGGATGACGTAAGTGTGCAGAGTTACTGCAACCACAGCTGCGTATAATCATGGATGCTGCTCCTTTAACTGCAGGACAGCTTTACCAAAGGTTAGCACCTTGAAGCCCACTGTGTTACATTGGTTTATGATTGAGACCTTGGCTGTAATATTGGATGTTTGCCCATAGCCAAACAAACATAACCAGTCTGCTCAAGTATTTTCCTTCACATAGCAAAATGTAAGGAGCAAGCTCATCTTTTCAGCCCATATAACCTCTGAATTACGAGCTAGCAGGATTAGTGGAGATCTTAAACTCGTGGGAAACACTGCAGATGCAATCCCATTAAAGCTTCAGCAATTTCTTTTTGGTCTAGGTTTCAGTTTTGCAAAAAAAGGCTTTAACTGATGTTCAAACAATGAACCTAGTAAAAGAAAATAACTGCACAATTGAAAAAAACTCGACCAAAGATTTTATATAAATGAAAATAGCTAAATGGGGCCGGATGCAAAGATAAAGAGTGATTTTACTTCATACATCTTCATACATGGCATTTAACACACATACCTTGATAGAATTGTCCCTAAGGCCACTGATGATCTTGTCATCGTCATACTGCAGACAGTAAACCCCTTTACTATTTTCAGAGCGACACTGAATCCTCTGCAAGTTGTGTCTGCCACACCGCCAATTAGCCTCAATAGTCTGTGGGAGAGAGGGACAAACAAACAATGAGTCAAGCACAAAATGAAGAAGAAGCAGTTATACAGTGAGAGCATGGACACATACTGGTGTGTGATGCACATGGGGGAAAAAAGCACTGTCATACTAATCTTGTCAGCAATAGTTTAACTCTGCCATTTCATGGCAGCAAGCATAAATGCACATAATTGGACACTCACAGAGCATTTTTTTTCAAGAAAACAAATGTCAAAAGTTGCCTTTCCTCACTTCAGAGTCTTAATCATTAATAAGCTGGACAGTGGTGCATAAACTGCAGTACGTAAAAGATAAGTTAGTTTCAGCCAAAAATCCAGCTGATCTGCTTTATGCTTAAAGATCTATTTCTATTAATGATAATTTAAAAAAAAACAGTATTTCAATGAGATGAAGAACCACAATGTGTTGTCATACCTCTATGTCTTGGATGATCTTGGGATAAAGGGAGTGATAGTAGGAGTTGGGGGGGACTTCTGCTGTGCGATTCTTGAAAAGATATTTCTCCCTAAATAAAAAAAAAAGAAAAGAAACAGAATGACATCCACCTTGTTTCTATTACAGCACTCTCTAAAATGTTGGGCAGTTCTCTGTAAATGAAAGCTTGCAGGTCCCACAGTAAGCAAATGAAGAAGAAAACTACCTTCATTTAAATCACAATGGAACATAACAGTTCTCAACTTCTGAAAAATTGTTTAAAATGTGACTACTTGGTAGAGGTGTGAAAAAATATCGGTATCGCAATATATCGCGATATTCTGACTCCCGATACAATATGGATATTTCAAATCTTAGTATCGATATTTTTGTAAAAATAAAAACTCATATTTTATCAGAGTTTGAAATAAAATACTACTTATAAATATGTATGCACAGGTGCACAGGTGTCAGTTCAGACAGTGACCAGAGAAATATGTGATTTTTTTACTTTTACTTACTTACTGTTTTTCTGTCAGTAACTCAAAGCACTTTGTTCTTTGTGTGTTCAGTTACAGTTTGAGCTGCACTGCAGGTTAGGATGCTTTCAATACTTTAAGGGGAAAACAAGAATAACTTCTTTGCAACATTAATTTGAGTGACTTGATCCACTCTGTGTTTCAGGTTAAGTGCATTAATGTAACGCTGCATTTGATATATTTCAATTACAATAAAATGGAAAGGTTACATATTCATTGTCTCTAGGTTTTACCTAGTTTACTGTATAATATTGCAATATATCACAATATTGTGATATCGTGATATTATCGTATCGTGACCAAAGTATCGTGATACGTATCGTATCGTGAGGCTCTTGCCAATACTCACCCCTACTACTTGGACCACTCAAAATGAAGAACCCTTGTAAATTTAACATATGTAGTATAAACACTACCATAAGCATCTGAAGACAGCTCAGGAAATTTAAAGATAAAAACTGTTTGTCTGGTTTATAATAATCAATGATCCTTTGGTCACAAATGAAAGCAAGGATGAGAAAACGGGAATAAATGTGTTCATTGATTTTTCTTCTGTTTTAATGTCTACACACAGGTATTCACAAGAATTAAGTTGTGTTTACACTTTAAAATAAATCTTTGAGCCTCATGCGAACACCTGAATTTTAGGTGTCTGACAAGCACTGACAATTTACCCCACCTACGGCTTAATGAAACAAACATTAAACAGAAAATTTACAACCACAAAACTGAAGCTAAGTATAATTAGAAACTGTTTCTCAACAATTTTGTTCTTTTTTTCTTTGTTCTTCTTTGTTTGTAACTCTATAATGCATTGCTCCTCTCTTCTCAGTTTTAGTCTCCCCCTTATGCTCTGTCATTATTTATAAAATGCATAAAAAAAGGGAAAAAAACAAACACCCTGAAAACGAGACTTTCACCCAATCCCACAGAAAACACATTCAGATGTTTGTAACGATGCAGACCGTCAGTCCCTGTCTGCACATGTGCATGAATGGATCCATGTCTTTCCTCACCACTGGTGTCTCTCAGACAGGCCTTTCCAGAGCGGGTCGGTGCGGACCATGCGTTCAATGAGCTTCTTCCACAGCATACCCTCTGAGATGACCCTCTGCCACTCCTTACACACCAGCTCTGCCGAGCACAGCGAGCGTGCATCCAGAAAAGACAGGATGTTCTCTGCTATGTGATCCAAGCCTTGTGCTAGAGGGAGGAAGAGGAGAGGCTGAATGAGCGCTTGCTGCAAAATTAATGGAATATCATCTGCTGGCTTTATCTCTGCCTGGGGTCCATTATGTTTTGTCTTGCCTTAAGTAATTGCACTTCTTAGTGTTTTTTTCTGGGTATAAATAAAATGCCTCTACCAAATCAGATAATCACATAAAATTAGGATCTTTTGAGAAATCCCAGACTTTCCTGTAAATGGTCTGTTATTTCATCATTATATGATGGTTGAAAAAGAACCTCGTGGACTCTGAATCACAATTATTGAAGTAAAATACAGAAAGCAAGCTTTGCAAATCAGTATTTGTTATAAATCACAATTGATATTGATTGAAAATTATCTATATTTCCTTGAAAAAACGTTATTGAAATTGATGAATTTTTGTATTTTAATGCAGTTTCTGGCCAATAGTTTGACTCTGCATCACCTAAAGCTTATCGTGTTGCAGGAGCCATGCTTCACATAAGAAACTGATTAAAAACTTTGTTTTCATGCCTTTATTTTGGGTTCTTAAAAACAACAAAGAAATATCTGTTAAGAAATAAATATATGTGATATATATATATAACCCTGCTTGTGGTATTGCAATATGTTGTTGTGTATTATATTCTCCCTTGTCTTGTGATTTGTATCGCATTGCAAAATTCTTTTGGCAATGCGATACAAGCACTCCTAATGTACATGAGAGTCTAAAGTACCCCTGTGTCTGTACCTGGCAGCGCAGTGATGAAGTCCCTCTGTAGCATGGGTTTGAGGTAGGAGTTGATGTGGCCGTGCTGGTAGTGGCACATTCGGGAGATCAGGCGTTCAACAAACTCCACCTGGTCGGCCTCCGACCACTGGTCAAACAGGGCAATGCAGTGCTCCTTCTCCTTCTCGTAGTTCCCTTCTGACGGGCGCTTGCGGGACCCCACAACAGGACCGTTACTAAGCTGTAAAATCAACCAATGCAGATCAATTTAATTTTACACATGGGTAAGAATGATTGTTACATAAAATCTTTCGTTAAATAGTTGTTTATCACAGATAAGCATCTTCCTATGTTCAGGCCCCACCGCATTTCAATTTCTAAATAGTGACATTAGCAACACAGCTCTGGAACTCTCTCCCACCGGACCTCCAAACTACAACTCTCTGTCGTTCTTCAAATTCAGTATCAAAACTCACCTGTTCAGGACTGCATACTCCACTTAACATCATCCTGCCATTCACATCCCCTTTCCTGTCATTGTCTGTTCTGCCGTAATAATTTTGAACATCACGGTTGTGTTTTAAAGATATACGTTGACTGATAATTTGCAGCATTACAACTTGCTCAATAAATAAAAACATGGAGAGGCTCTACAAATGTGCCTTTCCAACTTTATTATTTCTATTTGTCTTGAAGATAAGACTGAAACTACCATCAAAAGCCCAGTTCTACTTTGATAAGTCTTTTAGTGACTCATTTTAATACACAGTTGACTGGAAAGGTGGACTAGTACACATTCTATTACCTTCACAAATTAATGAGGTTGTCTTTGTTGCAGGGGTCATGCTCACTGTAAAATTGTTAAATAACAGGAACAGGTTGCATTTTTCCCAATTAAAACATTAATGTATATAAATAACAAAACAACATACCGTAAATGCAGTTCATACACAGCATATAGACTAAAGAATTTTCAGTTTTAGAGGAAAATGTATTGCCTGCTGAGAGCTGGTGTAGATTGTGCATCAGAGTTTCTACGTGATGAAATTAATAAATGGTGATCAATGGGTTGACTTAGAATTTACCATTTTTCTGCAAATACGACTTCTGACTTTATGTCTAAAAACATGATATAAATCAGTCAAAGGCTGCCAGTATCTTTACACTGTAACCAAATGTGAAGAACATTTGGTATTTTTATTCATACTTCAGATGCCTCTCACAGTTTTTTTTAAACTTGCCTCTCTTTCTCCATTTTGGGAGAAAGTTAGGATGAAAAAATGAAAGTTTTTTTTGTCATGTATTCCAATTAAGTACCCATTGTTATTATTGATTTAAGTCAACAGTGTTTTATGTCTAAAAGTTAACATGAAAGATAGATTGAGTGCAGGCACTTATGCTGTGTTCGATAATATAACCTCTTAAAAAAAATTTGAATCAGCTGGAGTCTTTAAAATATTAAATATTCATACTATTAATATATGATACCTAAATTTGCAAAGATCATGCTGCTTTTGTTTGTAGACACTGACGAGCTCTGCTGTGAGTGAGGAAAAAATACACATCTAAATAAACATTTGGACTGTGTGTGCTTAACTAAAATCTGCAGTGCTCGAGATATTTGTGATCAAACTGCTTAATAATGTGAAAACTATTATTAAGATTGTTTAATTGTCATTTGAAAAAAAAATAATTAAAATGATTGATAAAAAGAAAGAAAATTTACAACATCTATCAATAGCAACAAAAATATATATAACACAGTCTCTGACTGGTAGCAATATTTCAAAGTATTCCCATTTTTTAAGTGACAATAGCATTCAAAATCAAAATACCACCACCAAACATTAAAAAAACTCTTAACCTAAAACATAATCTCAGAAACCTAATCTGACCTGAACCCCTTTAAAAAATAAAAGGGGAAACATTGATGTGCGATAGCATAAACCGAAACATGAGGAGCTAGAATGTACGCTCAATCTGTCTTAGCAGAGAGTTTGTGGTTCCATCTGAAGTGCTCATTGTGTCTGCTCTTGCTTCACAGTGGGACGGAATCCACACTTGAAACAACACAGAAACTTAAGCTTTTGTCCTCAGCTTAATGAAGCTGCTTTGCAATGTTTTCATATCTATTGGATGTGATGCAAAAAAGTTTATTTACACAATCTGCTCAGAAAGGTTTGGCAGTGTGATGGCAACACAGTCGACATTGAGAAACAAGCAGCTTCCTAAACTGACAGAAAGCACTGGAGCGGAGTTCATCCTGCTGTTATGTTAGTGCAGGCAATATTATTCTGCCTCTTGGTTTTACATCATATTCAACAACTTTTTAAACCAGTATTTGAAAAGTGGGACAAACTTGACAAGATGAGCAATACCTCAGTGCTACATAGGATGTTCAAAGACCTCAAATCATATTTCCTCTTGTTGTTAAAGCAAGTTGACTACAGTGATTTTAGTCTGCAGCGTTCTGTCTCTACACTCATTTAGCATGCAGCAGACAGGTGCATATGCGTGTGTGCATTTACATTTTAAAAATAATATATCTATCATTGTGTAAAAATCTGATATTACACTCGGAAATAGAGTTAACAACACAGCAAGGGGGCTTAACTTAATCATGATACTAAGGTAGCATTTAAAGTGCCCAAATGTGTTCAATATAACTGTCCAGCAAATAATTGTTTGTTTGTTTAATTAGAATTGTTCCATCTAAAAGTGCAAATATTTGAAAACACCAAACAACGGCCAACATGTTGTTTGATCGGCACCTGCAAGTTTTTGAGTCAGATTCTAATTAGGGATGCAATATCAGTATAGGTGGATAACGGCCTAAAAATTTGATTATCAGTATCAGCCGATATGAAAACGCCATATACAGCCATTACTTTGGCTGCTCACACACACACACAATTATATGTGTGTGTATATGTATACACATATACATATATCTATCTATCTATATATATATATATATAGATATATATATATATATATAGATATATATAGATATATAGATATAGATATAGATATATATGTACACAGATAGATAGATAGATAGATAGATAGATAGATAGATAGATAGATAGATAGATAGATACATACATACATATATGATATGGTTCGAACATGTCTGCCTTCATAACTAAAAAAATAATATCCATTGAGGAATGAAGAATGTGTTTCCTGTTCACATCTATTTCAAATGCAAAAACAGTGTCACTATAAATGGAACTAGCCACTTTTAGTTCATTGTCAGTTTGTGCTTGTGATAATTTTTTTTAATGATATCAGGTATAATAAGTTTGGAAATATGAGCAGATTTGATATCAACAAAAACAATCCAACATACTGCAGATGGATTAGAAGTTAAGAATTATATGTTGGGATTTAGGTCTGTTTCTTCTTTGTTATTTCACAACAAGCTTCAAAAAAATGTGAACTAAAGTAATCACACTAATCAATCAAAATTGTGGTACTTTTAAAACACCCCTCATCCCTAAATGGGAAAATGAGCCATTATGTCGTATAAATCTCCTTGTTTACATTGAAGTCTGTTTTACCCAACAATATTTTTGGTTTTTAGATTAAGAAAGGTGAAAGTCAGTTCATTGGCTGACTTGGTTTTGTGTACAACTTTCAGAGTCTGTGGAAGATGTACGAACTACAAATTTAAATGTAAAAAAATCTAAAGTTTTGAACCAGCAACCTGTAGATTGCTGCTATGGGCTAAAAAAAAAAGTGTCTGAATTTCTGATACGAGTCAACATTGACTGAAAAGCCATCTAAAGCATTACCTGTAGAAGGGTTCACCTATATAGGATAGTTTTTTACGTTGTTGATAGTGTTTAATTAGAGGTCAGTAAGTTTAAACACAAATACTCCTAATTATTCAATGTAAATGTTTCATCACTGTGACTTCTTCTTACATTTTAAACAAAGGAATTATATTCATTTGATCCGTTTTCTAATTAAAGCACAAGCATTCAAGCATGGATAGTTAAAATACATATTTCTTCACATCATGAAGTAAGTGTGATGAATTATCTTGACGTCATAAAGTGTAAACAATGATGTGAAGTGATCTGTATCATTATGTGGTCAGAACTACAGAAATCATCCTGAACAAACAAACCTTGAGAACTGTGTTCTTCTTTGGCGACAGATCATCCACGAGGTTCTGTGACTCCATCCCTGACGTGTTCTGTAATAAAAAAACAACAAAACAAAAACAAGGTGGTGGTGAGTGTTGTGTTTTCTGAACATGTGAGAGGCAGTGATAAAGCCAGGGCAGCAGTGTGAACAGCGCTGGACACAAGAGTACCACAAACAGCCAAAGGAAGGGTAACCATCATGGCTTTTGGGGAGTGCGCGCACAAACATCCGTGCATACACACACATGGAGTGGAAAAGAACTAAGCGCTGCAACAAAAGGTTCCCATTTGCCTGCAAGTAGTCTGGACAGGAAATTAAACTGTAGCATTGTGTGTTTGGGACTGACAGTAGTTCAGGCACAACTGTAATGAAACAAAATCAGATTATGTTGTTGTAACATACAGCAAGAAAAGGAAAAAATGAACTGTAACCTAATGCCACCTGATTCTGGTGTCATTGTAAGTCCTAAAAAGACGTGAGTCCTTTAAGTGCATCATTAACAAGCTGGGTGGACTTCAAACACTTAATAGCATCATAAGCAGGGAAAAGGCAGAAATTCAGTTCCAGACGACATACAGGGAGAGGCCAACTTTATTTCTGTTGAAAACATATAATACCAGAGTTAAACTAAAACCAGAACCAAGGACTGAGGCACGGAAAATCCCAGTCTTTAAAACCATACAAACCAACATCATAACCTGAGTATTAAGTTAAATTTTGAAGTCAAGAGGCCAGCTTGAATCAAAATATTTTTCATATCACAGTTTTACGACCATCAATCCTTCTGAACTAAAACCAACCTTTAAAGACAAACACTCTTTTTCTTGATCTAGCTGCTTATGAAACACAAGATGGGACATTTCTACTTGGGTGCTGACAGTATCAAGGTCACCTTCTCTCTGATTGTCTATGTTTGGCTAAAGTGCTACACTCTTCCTCTGTGTGGGGTTCAATAGTTCTAATAAGCTCTTTTTCTTAAATCCATGAGCTGCGACTATTCTGCTGAATGTCAGTATGAAAGTACATCGTCTTTTCTCTGAAATAAACCCAGAACCTGCTAAAAACTGTCTTGACCGAGGTTGGCTGATCTTTGTCACATAAAGAAAACAGACAAAAAAAACAAGGGGTCTTAAGGCTTTAAGACCAAAGCAGACAGAACAAGAAGCGGCAATGAATTTGGTAAGGTTGATGATCATGCAAAGCAGGAAAAAACAGGTAAGGACAAATAAAACACACAAACCAACTTGGCCAAAGCAGGCAAGCAAGCAAGCATGTTGCCTCTCAGAGCTCGGAAGGAAGACCCCCCACCTCGGTCCTCACACCTCCAGGTAGAAGGGCAGTAAACATTACTCCTCAGAGTGGACTTATTCTCTGGGACCCCCTGGATTCTTCCTCCTCACACACAGGACTTGTTAACCCGAACTAATTTCAAAACTGAAGTTTTTCCTCCATTTTCCAGTATAAAAGGAAAATAGCTTTTTGAACTTTCGAGTGTTTGGGTCTAATTAGGATGTAAGACCTGTGATTTGATCTGATTATTGTGTTGCTAGCTACAAGTTATAAAGTCACGTTTGAGTTTGGAGCTCAAAGAGTTTGGGGACGCACCAGAGAAGAACCTGGGAGCAGTGTGCTTCCAACAGGGAGGGGTGGACAACGGAAGGTGAGGAGGAAGGAGGGTGAGGGGGTGCTGTCCGCACCAAGGTGGGATGGGGATTCATGTAGAATGGGCAAGAGTGAAGGATGAGGGGATGGCAAGGGAGGAAGGGACAGGGTGGGAAAGGGAGAGGAGGAGGAGCAGCAGAATTAAGAGGAGAGAGGCAGAACCTGGTTGTGAGCCCGGGTGGAGGGGATGCTCTGCAGGCACCTGAGTGCACACAAACTCTCAGCCACCGAGGAGCAGCCCAGCCAGAGAGAGCGAGGCACAGAGCACTGTGTGAGAGAGAGAGAGGAGGGGAGGAAGGGACGAGGAGGAGGAGAACCAAGTGGACAGGGTGAGGGAGGTAGAGAAAGGGAGGAGACCCAAGATGAGAAGAAAAGGAAAAGAGTAAAGGGTTTGATGAAGGAGATCAGGAGTTGGAAACCAAAGGGTAGTTGGATAAATCGATGAATGGACAGATGGGGAGTTTGTGAGAAACAGGACAGGTAGGTAGAGTGTGGAGAAGTGTAAGAATTGAAAAATAATAAAAATAATATGAAAAGTTTGGTAGGATATTTAGGGAAGGTGGGTGTGTAACCATCAAAGGTGGGGAGAGAAAAAGAGGGAAGGAGGTGGGGGATAGTGAGGGGAAAAACCAGTATTAGAGCTACACACACATTAGCACAGTGAGCGCAGGAACACACACTCATCCACACACAAGAAACAGACTGATAAACATACACACAGAAGCATTATTAGACATGAACTGGGTGGGGATGGGTAGAGGAGAGGGAGGGGCTATATGGGGTAAAATGCCAATTTTTGTGGCTCTTGGTTAAAGAGACACCCCACCCACTGTTCTGCCATCCCCACTCTTTATGAGTGGTTAGTGAGTAACACTGGGACAAAAAAAATTAAATACACAAAAAATCTAGATGACTATTAAATGTTTGAAGTGTACACCCTCTAAAACTTGCGGGAAGGTATAGACAGTTTAAAGTGTGTTCCAAGGAAATGCAGGGAACCTGTTCAAATTTGTGTGAGGTGTGCAGTGTTTCCCTAATCGTTCATTTGTGTATGTGGTCCCTGCCAAAATACATAAATGAAGGCACAAATTAAATATCACATATGGAACTAAAATAATTTATATAGTCACAGAGTCCTTTTCTTTGTCAATTCATAGCATAAATTAACTGTACAAACACATTTTGTTTTGCAAAGTCAGCACATATTTGGAGTAGACCAGCAGTACACAGAAACCTTTGGGAAAACACTGAAGTGACCGATATACTTTGGCTGCTCTGGACAACTCAACACTGATTCAATGAAGATTCTCACGTTTAAATGGATTCTCTGATCTCTTATCATCAAAGCAATGGTCATTTCTATTTCCAGTAACTTAGGCCAACACTACATAGCGGCAGGGTTGGGAATAAGCATTTCCCACCCCCCTGATGTCTGGAGACTGATTGACAGGAAACAAATGTACACTGATTAACAATGACATTACCAAATGTATTGTTTTTATGTTAACAAAACCTTCTCTATTGGAAATTGTTAAATTATTCAAGAAAACAATGCGTTGCTTTGTATTTATATTTTTTATTTATTCACTATCTGCAGCATATCAGAGAACCAAGTTAATCAATTTATTGATTAACAAGTAGATGACCTAACAGTATAAGTTAAAGTTGTTTTAGTCATTAAGGAATTTGGGTAAAAGTGTGAGCTTCCTTAACAGCTGAAAGACTATAACATTTTGTGCTCATCTCATGTTTGCCATCAAAATCCCTGTTTATTCTATTTTTTTTTATCCTTTTGATAAGCTGACCAGATTCACCTGCCACTGTATTTGAACACCAGCCTTTTCCCTGGTGCCAATTCCCAGCCCTTCACAGAAGTGAAGGATAAACAACAAAAGCAATGTTTCTATCACATCTTTATGCTCTGGCTGGCTCCACTTGTAATTTCTGCCCTTACTGGCATTTCATATCCCTTCAATTATGCTTATTAGTGGTCTATAAACACATATGGTGTTGGAGGGCGATCATGCTTTTGAAAACAAAAGAGCACACTCTTAAGGTTATGTCGGACACTTGTAATCTAAATAATGTAGAAAGGCATCTAAAAATGCACAAGTTGAACAAAGTAAACGTTCTTCCATGTCGGCTGATAAAATTGATTCTGATAATAATCCAGGCCTTCATTGCTTTGTCACATCGAACCAAACTTATTGATAAGTTTGCTGAACTCAAGGACAGGAAGGTATCGAAGCCTGCTTTAAATGGTTAGTCTAAACACTGTGTTATCCTTTGCTCAAATAAATACGTATCTTAATTCCTACTTAAGATGCCTCAGATATAAGCGATGGTTAATAGTGTGCTAACATTAGCCTTGACGCTTAGCTTATCAAGACAGCTAATCATCTCGCGCAAACTATGGCCCTTCTTGTAGAAAGTACGCGGTTTATTGAAATGTAATCTTCAGACATATGATTTAACTGCTTGCCAAATGAGCCGAACTGTCTCGAGGAATTTGCTATTTCGATACAATAATAGCTGTCAAGCATAACTAACACTTTAGCATGGGAGCTAATAGGCTAATTGCTACCTCGCTAATCGTGGTAACGCTATGTGAATGAAAAAGCACCACTTCCTTCTACGCACTTTAAAAATATAAACAGACAGGCAGCAGCCAGCCCACACATGCTCCACTGTCTCACACCGTAACACCTGAATAGTTATTCATAACATCGAATACGGTAAGAGTCGTCCAAACGAGAAGAGGATAACATAACATACCCGTAAATTTACGTGGTTCATCGACTCCTAGCCTGTGTTAGCTGGATGGCTACGTATCAGACGGGGCCCTGTTAAAGTGGCGCAGCGTCACCGCAGTGAACGCTACCCCGAGAAACCTCCGCTGTCTCCGGCCGACGAATGAGCATCCAGCCTTTTCACTCCCCCGCTGATTACCAATTTGGTCCGAAACAACTTGAGTTTAACACTCGGCTGATGTTGTCGAGTGAGATTTGTCTATCAAACCAAGCAGTATGCTGTGAATTCAAAGCGAAATGTATTTGTAAATTTCAGGCCCTCCCTCTGTTTTCTGGTCCCCCCTCCTTTCTCCTCTCCCTCTACCGACGAAACGCTTCAGCCCGTTCCTGCTGTCGAATCGAGCCTCGGCGCCTCGTCCGATTGGGGGTGAAACTGATCACAACTAATGTCCAAGATGCCAACCGAAAATAAATCTTACCATCAGTTCCAGCGTTTTGTCATCCATCTCCGGCTCCATGTTGACGATCCCCCCCGAAACTCGCTCTGAAAATGGAAACCCAGCCCTGCGTCGGCGGCCCGCAAATGCAGAGACGTCATTCACTTCGCTCAACCACACAGCTTCGGTGGGGCAGTGTCAAAAGGGTGGGTGGGGGATGGGAACGCCCATGCAAGAACAAAAGCTCTGATTGGATATAATTTGTCAAAAGGGCGGGGTTTTGAAGCTAGGGCTTTTATTGATTGGTTAAGCGTGCTACCAAGGCTTCCCCGGTGACTCCCCCAAACAAAAGGGCAAATGGATGAAGATGCTGTTGCTATCCTGGAGAGGAATACGCTCAGGCAAAATCACCATCCGCATTGCTTTTGCTGTTCGATGCTGCAGGATGTTGACTATTTTAACATTAATCGTTGCGATTGCTACACTTTCATATTTTAATCAGGAGCAGAGCGGCAACACGAGCTGTGGAGCAAGGCTGAATAATGTCTAAGCTGCGTGCTTAGTGTTGAACAGACGCACGGGTTGTTTCAGGACATTTCATACATCAGTAGGACCTCTTTCCAAATGTAAGATAAGGTTCATGCAAGTGAATGAAAAGAAAAATAAGCGCAAGGGAATAATTACATAGCATCTTCTGTAGAGGCAGGTTAAAATAATTTGGTGTCTTGGCTTATTACAGCACATAGATGGGTAGGTAATACATGGTCCTGTCTGGAATGAATGTCACACCGACACCTCAGAGCACCGCGCACTCATTCACCATCCACACGACCAACCTTTACCTCAGCTCACCCCTCCTGCCATCCCGACAGTCGCAGCAGAGATGTGGCTGCCACTTAGCAGGATTTAACAACCGAATATTTGCATCCTTTATTGCTTTTGGGAGGTTACTTCACTTTATTAGGTCAAGGCTTCAATGCCGTTTTCAAATTGTTCTTCACACTGAGAATTATAATACAGAAATTGATTAGAGCCACTTGACAGTATATTTAGAGGTTCAAACAATTCTTTTCAGTCTAGGAAAAGTCAGAATTTCAAGATTAAACTGAATTCTGAGACAGACACACTTTAATTCTGAAATTAAAGTCAGATTTCTTTTAGTGTTAATAAAAACCAACATCAGTTTTTTTACAGCAGCCCTAAACCTCTTCCATACTCTGAAGACTTACAGTCCTCTGCACAGTTTGAATTCTTTGCTTGTGAAATAACAAATACATTGGTTTAAAGGCGGTTGCCTGGTATCAGGTTTATCATTTAAGGCTCTGAAGACATGTCAGTTCCAGAACACACCATGTAATAAACACTCGATCCACCGTGGGGCAAATGTAAATCTCGCTTTTTCATTGGAACACTTGTGTAGGCTGACATTTAAAACATTTAACACACACCTTAGACTACATTCATATATTAATGGAATGTGCTTAAAATGACATCAGTTGTATATGGCAGCCATTTTTAATGTGGGGGTAGCAAGACATCAGTTGGAGGGTCATAGATACTTTTCAAAAACAGTGAACATTTATTTTATTACTTTAATTTGCATATTTTACCATTAGTATAAATCATATAATCCTAAAATGTGTTTTTTAAGTAAAACTACAGGTATCAGGTGAGATTTATGCCAGTATGAGGGTAACATGTCATAAAGACAGCAACTGTGCATAGAATAGTTACTCTTTAAGGTTGCACACAGTGGTGGACCCAAGTCCCATTTACCCCATCGGGAAAACAGGCCGTTAAAAAAGGGGAGAATACATTTTAAAAGGGTTTCCAATTACCTAAAAATGGAAAAATTGTACATGTGGCCCATGAGCCCTATGGAAAACCTTATTGTATCAAACAGATCAGATAACCTTTATTCAATAGTTGAAGCCACTCTATCCTTATGCATTTGGATTCAACAGAATCTCTTTAAATCATCCATGCATACTCTCACAATGGACTATCACAATATTTTCATTTGATGCCAGGACAGCAGAAAAAGGGTCAGCCCTTCCAGGAATGAGACACAGACAGCACAGGATTGAGACCACAGCAGATGAGGAGGTAGCAATGGTTTTCAGCAGTTCAAATTTAATACTTTGTCCCACTTTCTCTACAGAAACCCAGGTAAAAAAAATCCCCCACTCTCATAAAATACAACAGCAGCAGTTACCAGTAAAAAAATGAAATGCAAAAAAAAAAAAAGATAGAAAGCAAAGAAGGGAGAGGAGAGATGTAGGGCAGGTCAGGATGAGGCAAGAAAGGAAAATATATTTTCTATATGTGAGGAATAAGTCCAAAGTTTATCTTCAGACCAGGTTGGGGGCAGCGAGGAATCTGGGAACTTGCTGTTGTGTTCATTCAAAATGGAGGGGAGGAGAAAAAAAAAAGAACAAAAATGAGTCGAGTCCAATCCAACTAGGGGAAGGAACCAGCACTCTAAGGCAGGGATTTATTCAGGAAGGGCTTTCTCCCTCTCTGGGTGAAAGAAAATCTCACTCCTCTTCAGCCTGTGTGATGTACATCGTCTTGTGTACAGATGAAATGTGTGTGAAAGTTTGTGTGTGCAACAGGTAAATTGGAAGGTGTGTCTGTCATATATATGGTCAACACAGTTGCACCTCTCACTTGCTGCAAGAGAGGCGGCATTTTTCTTTCCTTATTTCTTCATTCGTTCCTTTGCTTTTCTTTTTTTCTCCAAGTATCAGTCCCCGACTACCTAGTAGTCATCCAAATCAAAGAACTCGTCGTCCTCTCCTTGATACTCCATGCCCTGGAAGTCCACCCTGTACCGCAAGATACCTGTGGAGGGAGACCGCATGTCAACGAGAGTATCATGACTGCCAACAGGTGACATGTTTGGCTGAATCATGAACATACAGAAAACAGTTTTGAAGAAGTTTAGTCCCTGTAACAAACACTAAACTTAACGTTACATTTCTTAAGATTCAGGGCCCTGCAGTTGTGAGTCTTAGGCCTCATCCACACGAAGACAAAACGCTCAACAGTTTCCAAAACGATAGTCATAAAGACGAAGGCGTCTCAGAAAATGTGTGCGTCTATATGAATGCACTCGATACGCATCAAAACGCTATAAAACACATACCAGACCTCAAGGGCCGCTGTAACAATATGACGGAAACAAGCGGAAACAGACTGAAAAACAGTGGGCGTGCGCACTTGCGGCAAAAGTTGTAAACAGATTGTGATAAAGTGATCATAAAGTGGCGTAAAGTGTCCTCGATAATTGTTTGTTCAACTCGGTGGTGATTGAGGAGAAGGAGATTTAACTGCAACAGGGATAGTAGGGTCACTAGCTTCATCAGCACATATGCTTCAAGTACCCCGCCATGGTCATTGCCGCGTGTGGCACATGCGTGTCAATGAAGATATGAAACTATGACGTAAGCGTATCTGAAAACTTGCGGAGAGCCAGTAAACACGTATACGGCATTTAAAAATCTTTCCACTCTGGAACCTGGTTTCAGAAATGATCGTTTACAGACCCCCAAAACGCTGTCTTCGTATGGATGATTCGCAGATTCGGCAAAAAACGTATGCGTTTACACCTCTGTTTGGTGAACCGCTCAGACTATTGAGAGCTTTAAGTCTCTACTTAAAACACACCTCTTTGCACTGGCTTTTAATTCGAGTTGATTAGGATATACAAATTTTAACTTCTCCTATTTATTATTCTACTTTTTTTTTCTTTCTGATATTTATTGTTCTTATTGTAGTTGTTGCTTTTAATATTTTTTAATATATTTTGAGCGATTTGTTGTTTACTTGTTTGTGTTTTAAGCTGTACAGCACCTTGGTCAACTGTGGTTGTGTATAATGTGCTTTATAGATAAAGTTCGACTTGACTTGGACGGGGCCTTAAAGGGTAAAATCAAAGTTTGCATGACATGAATCTGTCTTATTTCCCATTTCACACTAATACTGCCTTATTTGATTTCAGCAGTTCTTTAGTTTAAAAAGTGTGATCGCTTTTTTCTGTTAATATTTTAATGTTAGTTGTGCAAAATAGCTAATAGTTAAAAATATTACCTTTCATGTGCCTTAGTACTTGCACTTTGAAAAATATATTTGTTACTCGATTTACTCTTTTTTTTTACATTTAAAATAAATGTAGCACCAAGGGCCCTTGAGTATCGTAATTTCAATGCTCTGTATGTGTATATACATTGCAATTGACTAGAACTTTGAACCTTGAACCACATGTATATTAACTATCACGGCAATAAATTCTCAAGTTTAAAATTTTAATGAATTCTTGTATTGTGTCCTCTTGTTGATTTTAATTGAAAGAAATAAGTCTTCAAATCCTTTGAAATCCTGTGAAACTCCTTCTGACTTTTTTCTTTTGCTTGCTCTTAACGTGCTTTGCACTTCTGATAATTTCTTGGGAAAGATCCTGTGTGAAGGGACTTGGATTAATGCTGAGGAATATATTGGATACTTCTACTTGAAAAAAAAGAAAGTCATAAAAACCAAAACCTCATTCATTTGTTGGCAAGATTAGATGTGCTTTTAAGAGTAAATAAATGTATGAACAAACAATTTGTCCTTTATGCCGAAAGGGATGGTTTGTTACTTATGATCACAGGGATTTTACAGGCCTTCCTAAGCTCAAATTAAATGACAGTGCAAGGAGCAAATACAGCAGGGTATCCTTAAGAACGCAGACTGTTTGCCTTCTCTTTCGTACATTTCTTTACATTTTTGGCTTCATGTCTCCACAGAACATCAGACTCAGACATAGACAAACAGAACCTCTTGTTCCTGTATTGTGATAAACCAAGATGAAGAGGCCCAGAAATAAAGCATCAGCAAAGCTTGTGTGCAGGTATGTTTCACTAAGAGTTGCAGCATGTAACAGTTTTCTCTACATAGTCTGTACGTTAATGTCTTTAACATAGGACTGTTATGTAGAGGTTTTCATCTTTGGTTCATGGAAAGAAGCCAACAATTATAAATAAATAAGCTGCAACATTCTTGCAATCATACCACACAAGCTATTAATATCCTCACTGATGCTGATGGAAGCATTTATTAATTTAGATGGAGCCATGTGAATACTGTCTGCATCATGTAACCTTGATAGGACGCTTTTTACTTTTTATCTTATTCATCCCAGGTAGCAGAGGAACAGAGATTCTTGAGTTAAGTTTTACTCATCATGCACACAGGAGCCCAAAGAATACAAGCTCAAACAGGACCGCTGTCAAGTAAAGGAAGCCAGAACTTTCTAAAAAGATGCTTCAAAAACTCCAGTGTTATGACTGTGTGCTCACCCCCAATGCCTCCAAAGCCCTTGACAAACTGCGAACCTTCCTGGCTCTTGTCTGTGACAATCTCCAGCGTGGCTCCAAATTTCTTGTAGTTGTTAGCAAACCACTCCAACAATGGCATGCTCTCAATCAGTTCATGTTCCTGTCCCGTCTGGAAACACAATCAGAGTCAGAACACGCGCCATGATGTGTAAGAGGCCCAACTTCGATGAGCCCTGTGCTTGAGAATGCTTACCTCCTTGTCCGTGAAGTGAGACTTGTCTTTCTCCTGCTCTGGCGTTAAATACAAAGTCTTCTCGTCTAAAAACGTACATGGAGATATTTGATGAAACATGAAATTCTATTAAATGCGTTTCCTCTGCTGAGAAATGCAATATTTTAAATTGCATACCATTCTCTGCTCCATTGCTTTCTGCCCCATGCACGCGAAGAATGTAGCGCATTGTGTCTAAGTTCTCATAGACTATAAGAATCTCCACAGCTCCCATCTCCAAGGCTTTAAGTGTGTCCTCTACACCGAAACAGTACTTTCCTGTGTCCTGACTGATCTCATCAAAGTACCGCCCTGTACAGAGGGACAACAACAGGGAAATTCTTTTCAATTGCAAACTTCAAGTCTTAAAGTTTTCAGTGATGAGTAGAAG
The DNA here is from genome assembly GCA_036419115.1 of Scarus forsteni. NCBI lineage: Eukaryota > Metazoa > Chordata > Actinopteri > Labriformes > Labridae > Scarus > Scarus forsteni. The sequence continues at coordinate 4,514,844 of JAZDUH010000383.1, read as the reverse complement.
TTATCATTTCCACATGAAGTTAAGACAGCTTACCTATAAGTTTTTTCTCTTGGATAAACTTCACATTAGAGAGAACCTCTGCTGAGAGCTCAATAGCCTGATTGAAACCATTCTCTCCTCCATATGAGATATCCACTAGTTTCAGAACCTTGGCCTGTAACCTCTGCAAGACAAACATGCACAAAATGTGTGAAATACATTGTAGAAATGACCACATATAAAGTGAATCTATGACAAGTTTAAAAGAAACCTTTGAGGCTTAGCAGTGTGATCTAAATTTCAAATCCAAACCTCATTCCCTAAGATATCTGTTCACAAAAAAAGAACCCCATAGTTTTAACTCAAGATCGTGTGACTATGTTTTAAAGAAATAAATTACTTATGATGCTGCTCATACCTGCTACATGCTTAAGTCAAACTTTATGAGCCCATATTGTGCTTTTTGAATTTAATATGCCCTTAAGTGCATAAGCCATGCCTCTGCCATGAGACACAACACTTCTTTGAACAAGTTATATATCCTTGGAATCAGGGCGTCTCCCTCTTACCAAATTTATGGTGTCAGCAGCTGCCTAAAACATCCCATTCACCCCCAACCCAAAAAAGATCCACCAGTGTTGTTACTTCTATTGTTTTAACATCATTTTAAGCCCATCACACAGCACAGAGGTTAAAATGGATGGGAGGGTTATTGTTGGCAATATGGCACCGAGAAGCAGGGAACTGACCAGTTATCACATAGTTGGCTAGGAAACAAAAGTGGACTGAGCCCATGTGGGCAAGCGCTTCAACACAGTATCTCAGACAGAGAATGAGTACAACAATATCAGGGTACTATGTATATGAAAACTTTATGTTTTCCTTTTAAATTTATGATTGTGAAGATACCTCAGATCATCAAAAATTAAACCGCCTGAATGAACCTCCTACACAGACTGATGTATTTAAAGACAGACACGACAAACCCAACCTGTCAGACAAGGGTTAGCAGACAGCTGCTCTCCTTGAAACAAACTCACTACTTGAATCTTTAGCAGTACATTAGCCCTTTGTTGAAATGTTGTGTGTGACTGGAGACAATTCTTTTAAGATAAACTTTATGGAAGCCAAGGAAGGCAGGCGGCGACCTTGGTTAGTCACGAACAAAACTTCAAGGCCCTGGACGCTTGCTCATGAGGCGAGGAGAGGCCGACAACAGGTAGGAGTTGTTACTGTTCTTAGTTTTAAGGAGCATAGGAAAGGCCTTGACGTGAACGTGTGTTCCTAAAATCAGACATTCCTCAAAATTTCACAATGAACTTCATAATTCTTTATTAAAGCACTACATAACTTATACATCACATTTTAACATAATTTTGTGAAATAGTCAATAAAATGTGCTCCTTTGCATTTTCAAAAACTTTCAACGTGAACTAAAATGTCTCTTTTGGTATCTGTTCTCCACAGATCATTAGTGTAGTGTGGAACAGCTATAATTACTAATCAACAGTGGTTGGTAGTGCAGTCCCTAACGACAGTTCCAAATACTCAGTTCAGTATTCATGACATAAAAGCCAAAACTGAGGGTAACTTTAAAATAGAACTTAGACTTACTGGGTCAAACATGTCAGATTGGCTGAGCTCTGTCTTGAAGTCTGCAGATCCAGCCAAGACCATTCCCGCCACATTAACTTTGTCATTGGAAACAAAAAGCTGGACAGCCGTCTCAGCCACTTTTCTCACATAGTTGTGTCTTTTCTCCATTCTAAGACGAGCAAAACGCAGAGCAGACTGTCCTCCTCTACCTAAAAGAAAGGCAAATAAGACGGAAACATTTTAAGACATCTCAAAGCCAAAACAAGGTCCCATACACATATACAGCAAAAAGAAAACAGATCATTTGTTGTTCATTTAATAAAGCAGAAAAACATAAGCCAAGTAATGTGTTACTAAGTACCATGCTTTTTGGGTAGGTCCACGGTGAACTTGTGTAGCACCTCCCTGGTGTTGCCCTGCAATGTGCCAAACAGTGCCCCACTGCCATCGATGACAATAAAGCCAAACTTACTGTCATCAGAGAGGAGGGCTGTCAATGCCTGAGTTAGAAAAGAGTAGAGGAATAATTATGGATAAACTTGTGTAACATGTAAATCATAAAGCTTACAAAAAAAGAAAATATATACAACCAAACAAATCTCTCACCTCTGTGTGGAACTTGTTGTCGCAAAGGTAGAGGGAAGTGTTGATTGGCTTAAAAGGCTCAAAGTCGATATTGACTTTTTTCTCCTTGCCCTCCTCTGTCACAATTGTGCCACAGTATACAACCAACCCATTGGGTGGCACTGCCGAGAGAAAAGTCAGACACAAGCACATTAGAAAATACAAAGCAAACCAGCATAAACAACAGCTTAAGGGGAGCCAGCATCAGCAAACTTTCAAAAACATGCAACTTTCCATGACAATAGGAAAAAGACCTTCATGTAGCATAAGTTAGACATTTAACATTAAATTCTTGATTAAATGTATTCACTGACACTACACAGATCATACATTTTAAAGTTTCATATAGACCTCTCAATTTATCTGAACTTGTACATAAAAGTGGGGTTATGAAATGTATTATGTCTTTTAGAACCCATTTAGTTAGGCTGCCTGTGACAATTAGTTGCATAGAAATAGGCTAACTTTAGTTTTCACTGGCAACATACCCTTATTATAGAGTTTTAGTCTTTGCTGCACAGAGGTGATGGCCCCAAGTACAGAGAGCCTGTTGACTCTGCTCTTGATGTTGGACGCAGTGCCAAACTCATCAGCCAACATCTTGGCCACTCTGGATATCTGGTCCTTAGGAGGGATGATCAGTGAGATCATACTGGTGCCATTACTAGAGAACAAAAGAGAGAGTTAGTGAGATTCATAAAAAAACTTTGAAACACAGGCAAACATGACGTAAGTAGGGCAGGGATTAACAAAGAAATGCAGGTGCTTAACCACCAATGAAAGTAGAAATGCAAAATGACACTGAAATGACAACTGGAGCCCAAACTGACTGTAACCTACTTTAGCCGTTGGGAACTTTGTCCTGATCTTTTTCATTGCCGGTGTGATAACATTGCATTATGATTGGTTCTTTGATTGTAAACACACAACCTCCTATTGCAAAATATCACCTTGGGCTGAAAGGTTGAGTGACAAACACGGTGGGCTTTCTGCTACACAGTACACAATCTCTGCCCTTGAGGCTGACCACTGAGTTCTTCTCTTTGCTGCCTCTCTATTCACCACCTCTCAACAGACAAAGCATGTCAGTACTGGCTGACACTGCTCATACAATCACAGGCAGGTAGGTAGCAGCAGCTGGATGAATATAGGGCAAATGGTCAACTGTAACATGGCAGGAAGTGAGCATAGGACAGCAAATTCTGCGCAGCACTAGACAGCAAGCTGACGCAGAGAAAGCTGAAAGCCAGTACAACGCCGCCCACATTTCACATGTCATTTAATAAAAAGAGGCCGTCGAGTTTCAATAGTGCTGTCAATAAACCATGAATACGTCTTTACGGCTTAATTATAATCAAGACTTAGCATTAATCTATTGGATCATGTGGGAGTCCAACTGTTTGCTAGCCGGCCTTTTTTCCTCATCAACGTGCTTTCTTGTTAAAGACACTCATAGCGGCCTTTCTCCATAGATGACGTCTGTTAGCATGCCTCATTTAAGCTACAGTAACACCAACGTTTCCCTTTTAGGTTCCCAATATAGCATTCTTTTCAGTGTCATCCGTGGCATATAAAAGGATATTGTTCATGAAGAACATTTGTCTCAACAAACAAATCATTTTCACCCACGAGACAAGCTGCATGCGCCAGCATTTTAAGCTAGCGCTTAGCGGCTAGCAGGCTAGCATGAGGTAAAAGTAACGGTAAGCAGTGTTAGCAATGCTAAGCTAACCACTCCCAAATTCGGCCCCACTTATCCGATCTCCAGCTGTTGCGGCGGTCAACACTCACACCTTCAGCCGACGCGACGAACCTAAAGCCAGTTTACCCGTACATGTCATCAACACACTGCTCAAATCAGCCACTTACCCACGGGCAGCTTCCAAACTTTTGATCAGCTTCTTGATTTTCCATATCTCCACGTTCCTGTCCGCCGCGCTGGGGTCGTCCGCCATCTTTCTGCTGTAATCGTTTCAGCACCTGCAAAAGCGTAAAAAGAGGAGATACAACATGAGCGGTGGATAGCGTTAGCCTGATTGACGAGTATTAAGTCTTCACAAGCCGGTTAAATATTCACCAAACCCGCTGGACAAAGTACCTCTCCAAACTAGTGGCGCGGTGTCCGTCAAGGCACCTGACCAGTGGTGGCAGCTGGACTGACCGCCAGGAGGAGACTCTGCCCGGGCTCCTCTGTCAGTACAGAGCGCGGAGAATAACAGGCCTACAGTCTGCCAGGCCCTAGCGTCCACCCTGTTCTTATCTAATACGACCTACTTTCCCCCTGCTCTCCTAGAATAACCCGAGTGTCAACTTCTCTGACTGAGTATTTGGAAGTTTTAATGGAAACGGTACCGTACCTGCCTCGGACAACGCCGCTCCACTGTCTGACCGCTGCTCGACGTCGAGTCGGTGGTGCGAGGAGTGACGTTGCCAACCCGACCGGTCTCTCCCCTCCACACGCCGCGCGTGGTGCTAGCGATGGTGCTCACATGTAGGAGGTGGTTAGAACGGTGGCGTTTACTTCCTGGAAACCACATAGAAACCAATCGCAGCTCTGAAATACCATGTCAATCATACATATCTAAATGACGATAGGACAGAGGCGAAAGCCATCGTTCAAACTGGGTGGGAGCTCATAACGGAAGGTAATGGGACATGTAGTAAGTCTGACGCGACACAAGAGTTGGTACTTTAAAGTAATATTGCCCATAGACAAGAGTTGGTACTTTAAAGTAATATTGCCCATAGACGTAACCTTAACAACACAAAATAATGCCACAATCTCTTGTGGAGGTTCTCATAATTTGCTACCCAAACAACCTGTGACGCCCATACGTTGTTGGTTGATACCCTTCTTAATTACCTTTACAAAAGGGGTTATTTTTTGCTGGCGTTTGTTGTTTGTTTATCAGTTAAGTTGTGGAAAGGCTAACTCAAACAGCGTAAATTCAGATCAGAGTAAATTACTGTTTTAGGGGTTGTTAGCCCAAAAAAAGAAATTATATTTTGCTGGTGATCAACATCCAATGCAGATCCATGAATGTTTTAAAGGATTCGTTGTGTGAGATAGGGAAATTTTTCTTTTTGACAGTAACTCGTGCAACCGTGTTGGAAATGGCTTGGTGGAGGTTTATACTCTCGGATCTCTTTCAATCCCTGTACACTGCAATAAAAACAACTCATCACTATCTATATTTTCTGTTTGTCATTACTTAATGACAATTAATGATCTCTATAATTTAATTAGGTCACACTCTTGAAATCGATGTCTTTCCAAATTCATACATAAGCAAATCATTACATAAAAGTAAAAATAAACACATATTTATCCATTATTAATACTGCTTTACACCCTGGACTGGTCATCAGTAGACCACAAGGTTGACAACCATTCATTCACACACTCACATAAGAGCAATTTAGAGTCAACAACTTACCTAATGGGCAAAGTTTTGGTCAGTGGGAGGAAACCAGAGAACCCGGAGAAAACTCATGCATGCTCCAACAAGGAGGTTGTGGTTTTTCCAGCGTTTGTCTGCTTGTCTGACTATCTGTGAGAGACATTACAAAGTTCTGATTGTTGGACGTTTGTCATGACATAAGGGGGAAGAGATTAATGCTCTGGAAGTGATCAGAATGCAGATGCAGATCAAAGCATTTCAAGAATCTGTCAACACTGCATGATAGGACAATTCCACATCTTTGATAACTGTGTTAAGAAAGTTGTAAATTTCTGGCTGAGGTTTGTGCTCTAGAGAATTTATGTTTCATTTTTGCTGTGATGTTGAACAAGGACAGCAGCTATGGCACAGATGGGCAACTTTGGTGACTGTGCAGGCCGTGTAAATACTCTGCCAGGGAGCCAAATCATCAAAAATTGCAGGAAACATTCAACGTGCCAATAAATTTTGTTTATGATTTAACCAAAAAAGAGAGTAGCTAATAAGGACAAAAAATTACATTTTTGTAAGGTTTGTTAGCAAGGCACAAAAAGAAAGTCATGTTAAAGCTTGTCATTAAAATTAATGAACAATTTTTATTACCGGGTAATGACTGAGATTTTTTTTTTCAAATTCATTGATGGATTCTTTATAAAATAGTTCTACAACAACAAATCCAGCCAAGCATATTTTTAAACATGGAAAAAGTATACTAAATTTATTAGTTTAATGATTATTATTCATGATTTATAATGGGAAGGAATGAAATAAAGAAATATTTTGATTAACTTGTGCTTTTGGTTAGGTCTTTGTACATGGTATGGAAACTTTACGAAAATCATTCACTGAAGATTTATGCTTTTTTTTCCCTCATGTTCACTTTTTTTTAAATATAATTAAAATATACCTGGGGGCACGTTGAGTGAGGTGAAGCCCTGTAGCCCTGTAGCCCATCCCTGATCTGGAGTGTGAGAAGTGAACCTGTTGTTTTTGTATGTAGGTGCTGTCAGACACAAACCTCCCATCTTCAAATCTGTTATTTTTCAGGAAACTATAATAACGCTCTTCTAATGTATGAGTGAATATTATATTGTCCTGATTACATTTTTTGGTCTTTAATTTGTTTAAAAGTTTATAAATCCCATCACCAACATGGATGGTGATGAACAGCACTGTTTCATGAAAAAAGAAATCATAAAATATGGAGATGGTCAGTTTGTGCATGACAGTGATGGTATAGGACAAAAAAAATACTGAAATAAAATTATAAAACCACAAAGTAGCAATTTGCACCTGATATGTGACATAAGATGTTGTGTGCCACTGCCACAAGTGGAGGTGCAGGGACCTGCAACAGTGGCATCTGCACCTCCACCTACATTTACAGTGGTGGCATCTCCACCTGCGGCAGCAACCTCTCCACCTCCATCTGCGGCAGTAGCAGCGGCACCCCCACCTCCACCTGTGACAGCAGCGCATGTGGCAGTGGCACCTCCGCCTGTACTTGTAGCAGTGGCACCTCCACCTGTGGTAGCTGGCGAAAACATTTAAGAATACACAAAAACATTTAAGAATGCACAAAAACATTTCACAATCTGCAAAAACATTTATTAATGCGTAAACACATTCAAGAATGCGCATAAACATTTCACAATACGCAAAAACATTTCACAAAACACAAAAACATCTCACAATACACAAAAACATTTCACAATCTGCAAAAGCATTTCAGGGATCATGAAATACATTTCAAGAAACTGGAAAGGGTAGGTCCATGCTACTAGTCTCTGATTGGCTTAACTGAAACACATCAGGCATCACTCTGACATCATTTCCTGTTTACACTGGATAACTGCTACAACACAGCCAGTGCAAAAATTCAAGTGTTTTTCAGGATGGAAGTGGAGCTTGGCTTAACAGAGCTAGTGTCACTTTATACCGAGCTCCGGAGGCAGCTGCCCCTCTTTGGTTAACTGGCGACGGAGCCACACCGCCCTGCCGGTGATAGTGTCACTTTATAACTTACATCTCAACCTGCGGCAGCAACCTCTCCACCTCCATCTGCAGCAGTAGCAGCGGCACCCTCACCTCCACCTGTGACAGCAGTGCATGTGGCAGTGGCACCTCCGCCTGTGCTTGTGGCAGTGGCACCTCCACCTGTGGTAGCTGCACCTCGACCAGCAATAGTGAAACCTTCAACTGCAGCAGCGGCTTCCCCACCTGTGGTAGCTGCACCTCCATCAGCAACAGAGACACCTTCAACTGCAGTAGCGGCTTCCTACAGTGGCCCTGAAGGTCAATGTGAATAAATATTTCAAATATGAAAAAACATTTAAGAATGCACAAAAACATTTATGAATGTATAAAAACATTTAAAATACACAAAAACATTTCTGAAAGCGCAAAAATATTTCAGAAAGCGCAAAAACATTTCAGGATGTGCAAAAACATTTAGGAATACACAAAAACATTTCACAATCTGCAAAAACATTTATGAATGCGCAAAAGCATTTAAGAATGCACATAAACATTTCACAATACGCAAAAACATTTCACAAAACACAAAAACATTTCACAATACGCAAAAACATTTCAGGAATCATGAAAAACATTTCAGGGATCATGACATACATTTCAAGAAACCGGAAAGGGTAGGTCTATGCTACTAGTCTCTGATTGGCTTAACTGAAGCACATCAGGCATCACTCTGGCATCATTTCCTGTTAACACTGGATAACTGCTACAGCACAGCCCGCACAAAAAATTCAAGTGTTTTTCAGGATGGAAGAGGAGCTTGGCTAAATAGAGCTACTGTCACTTTTTACTGAGCTCCAGAGGCAGCTGCCCCTCTTCGGTTAACTGGCGACGCAGCCACACCGGCCTGTTGGTGATAGTGTTACTTTATACTGAGTTCCGAAGGCAGCTGTCTTTCTTTGGTTGCAGTTTAAGTAGTTCATGCATTTTATGAACTACTTATACTGTGTACTTATCGAGTATTACTATGTCAAAATCCTTATTTCAAATCAAATTTGGATGAAATATCCTTAATCTTGTCCTCTGTTAAAGATTTTGACTATGAGTTATTTTAAATGTTCACAGTAAAAGTACTTCATGCTGTTTTTTATGCCACTTCAAAGTTGGGTTCATCATTCTGTTTTTTATTGGGTGAAATTTCCTAATCTTATCCTCTGTTAAGGATTTTGACATATTACTCGAAAAGTACACTGTAAAAGTACTTCATTATATGCATGCTGGTAGTCTGGGAATTGCTATGTTCAGTAGTATATGAATCATGGACTACTTAAGGAAAACAATTTTTTAATGCCACATCAAAATTGGGTAAAATATACTTGATTCTGTCCTCTGGTAAGGGTTTCGACATGGTAAAAGTACTTCATACAATACCTGAGGGTAGAATGTGAAGCACTTAGTTCCACAGCATATGAAGCATATAGGGAAACAAGTTCTATATTTCACATCAATATTGGATTAAATATCCATTATCTTGTCAAGGATTGTTCTTGTTAAGGATTTTGACATAGTAATACTCGATAAGTACACAATAAAAAAACTTCATAATATGCATGCAAGTCTGGAAAGTAGTATGTCCAACAGTATATGTGAATCATGGACTACTTATGGGAAACAAGATTTTATTTCACATCAAAGTTGGGGGAAATATCCTTAATCTTGTCCTTTGTTTAGGATTTTGACAAAGGATTACTTGAAAAGTATATAGTAAAAGTACTTCATACTGTGCATGGTGGTAGACTGGGAGGTACTAAGTTCAAATGTATGTGGATCATGGACTACTTATGAGAAACAAGTTTTTTTATGCCACATTGAATTTGGTTGCAGTATACTTAATCTTACTGTTTGGGATTTTGACAATGGATTACTCAAAAAGTACACAGTAAAAGTACTTCATATTATACAGGTAGTCTAGAAAGTATGTGACTAATTACTGGTATCCTTTTCATCATGGGTCTGATTGTGAGACTTTAGTCCGACCCACACTCACTCCTCCAGCTCTTGAGAGCGGCGATCACCGTAAGTATCTGTAGATTTGCGCATTAGAAAAAGACGTGCGGCTGATTTGACCAAGCAAACATGAACCACAGCTGGCTTAACTGCAGGGGCCGGATGGTGTTTGTCCAAGACTGCTCAAGGTCTGTGCAGCACAACTAGCCGAACCTCTTAAGTGTGTATTCAACACGAGCCTTCAGCGGGGGAAGGTACCGGTCCTGTGAAAGACGTCCTGCCTTGTGTCAGTCCCCAAAGTAGGGCGTCCGGTCAAGATGAATAACTACAGACCGGTGGCTTTATCATCACATGTTATAAAGACACTGGAAAGGCTGCTACTCTGTCACCTGAGGCCTCAGGTGGAACATGCACAAGGCAAACTGTAATTTGCCTACCGTGAGAACATTGGAGTAGAAGATGCTGTTCTGTACATGCTTCACCAGGCTCAATCACACCTAGATGAACCAGGAGGATATGTCAGAGTAATGTTCTTTGACTTCTCAAGTGCGTTCAACACCATCCAATCACACATACTCAAGGGGCAAACTTGAAAAGATGGGGGTGGACAACGACCTCACCACCTGGGTCTCTGACTACCTTACAGGACAACCACAGTACGTCAGGCTTGAGAACTGTGTGTCGGAGACAGTCCTGAGCAGTACGGGAGCCCAACAAGGGACAGTACTGGAACCATTCCTCTTTACACTGTACATGTCAGACTTTCAGTACCACTCTAAGTCCTGTCATGTTCAGAAGTACTCTGACGACACTGCAGTCATGGCATGCAACAGGAGGGATGGCGAGGGGGAATACAGGGAGCTGGTGAGGGCCTTCAGTCAGTGGAATGTAAAGAACAAACTCCTCCTTAACACCGCCAAGACGAAGGAGATGATCATAGACCCTCATAAGTCCAAGTCTCCTCCCCTGCCTGTCAGCATAGATGGTGCTGACATTGAGGTGGTGTCTAGTTATAGGTACCTGGATGACAAGCTGGACTGGTCCGTCAACACAACTGCCATCTACAAGAAGGGGCAGAGTCGACTTTACTTCCTTCGCAGGCTGTGCTCGTTCAACGTGTGCAGTGACATGCTGTACATGTTTTACAAATCAGTGGTGGAGAGTGCCCTGCTGTATGCTGCTGTCTGCTGGGGTGGCAACCAGATGGACAAGGACAGGAGGTGGCTGGACAAGCTTATTAAGAGAGCTGGTTCAGTGGTCGGCAGAGGTCTGGACGATGTGGGGACAGTCGTAGAGATATGCATGAGGAGGTGCAGGGCATCCTGACAAATCCCAACCATCCTCTGTGCAGCACTGTCTCCGGACAAAAGAGCAGCCGCAGCGACCGTCTGCTTTCAATGAGCTGCAGGACTGAGCGCTTTAGGCGATCCTTCATCCCTTCAGCCATCAGACAATATAACTCCTCATAGCTCCCCCACTTGCACATGCACACTTGCACTTATTAATTCAGTTGACCTTTTTTATATTCTTACAAGTGATGATGTTTTTATGTGTTTCATATGAGCTGCTGGATACAACAATTTCCCAACAACTTAAATAAAGTATCTATCATCTATCTATCTATCTATCTATCTATCTATCTATCTATCTATCTATCTATCTATCTATCTATCTATCTATCTATCTATCTATCTATCTATCTATCTATCTACATATATTACAAACACTATTTTTTTGTTTATTTATTTTAATCTTTTTTTGTAGGCTATATGCAAATACCAACATCAAAACCAAAAACACTTTATTTACATTGATGTAAAAGTCAAGAATCTTCATCAAAGTTTCTTATTTAGATGATAAGCTGTAAATTTATTACTGTAAACCTTTAAGGGACATGACTAAAATACCATAGCCCTGTTTTAAATTTTCTGAGCTTTAGTTTCATGAGGAATTAACTTATTGTTTTAATTTTTGTAAGATGTGCCATATGGCATTTTCTGTGTCCTATCCCCTGTATTTTTTTATCTTTTATTTTTTAAATCTTTTTATAATTCATGCTTGCTGTAATTTGGGCTGATATACCAAATAAAGTTAAAAGGAAAAAAAAAACAAGGTTTTTGACAGGAATTTTACTTATTACTTAGAGATTCTGAGCAAAACCCTTCCTTACACTGTTAGGCACTCCCTGCTTCCACTTTCTGCCATTAATTGTTGCAGTTTTTTAAACAATATTATTAGCATGGTTATTAAGTGGAAAGTGTGCACAAATGCTAAGTCTGTGCAGTAACATCTGCTGGTTAACATTTTACAAAATTTTGCTTTTTAAACAGAATTTACAGTTAACAATATTGACTACTCAATGTTAAAGAAGATAAATATATATGTTTATATGTTTTTAAGATGATGAGCTCAGTCTTTCATTCATATTTTGCCATGCTTCCTCTTGTCTGGATAAAAAAAAAAACCCAAACATTTGAAGTGAGCTTAAGCTAAAATTAAGTGGTGAGCAACCAGTCAACAAGTTAACTCATTAAAGGTTATCATTAAAGGATATAGTTTGAAAATGAGTTTATCCCTTTGTTGTCACCAAGGCTCAGCCGAACATTAAGAACATACGAGGTGTGACAATTTGCTGAACAGGCTTTTAAACAAGAGAAAGATCATCTTTACATGAAGAAGTCTGTGTAGGTTCTCCATCATCCAGATCATGGTTATCCAGTTCTGAGCCTGGTTCAGGTTCTTCGTGATGTTTTGTCTGTTCTCCAAAGAATGTCTAATCAGATCTTAACAGTTAATTAAACTGGCAGTATGGACACATGTCTCTTGTTCACAAAAAAACCAGGTTCCTTCCTGGCCCACGGCATGATCCAGTTATCTGCTGTTGTTGAGGTCAGTGTTGCAGATGCAATTATTGGGTTGACTTGCGTGTAGAGGATTGTATAAGCCAAACATGCAGTGTTTGCACTGTGTAAGTACAGTGTTGCTCTTAATACAAGGTTTTGTGTTCTCTGAAACACATTATTAAACTGCTGAGCCCTCTGTAAACACAGCGGGTCACATCAAGATGAATAAACAAGTCTTGATTCTTTTGTATGCAGACTGATTTTCAAAAACTCTTGTTTATCAGACACAGAGCAAAGACAAAAGGTAGACTGATGAACATTCAGTAAAAACCATTTAGATTTTCATTTTTTGTTTTGCTTTGCATTCAGTTAACATTTAGGGATCTAGTTCTACTTGCCCGTAAGGGTTACTTTTTCATTATTAATTATTACATAAATATAGTATTTCAATGTTTTTTGGTGGATGAAATACAAGGCTATTTTTGAGTACATGTCTTCATTAAGGGCATCACAATCCATGTAGTTATTTGAAAATCCACTGAATACAGTATCTTATCTTTCCAAGGACAGACCTTTTACACAGCAAGACCACTAGATGACAGCATTGGTTAAGGGACAAACACAGAAGTCACATTTCACCTTCCTTGAACAGGAGATGATAGAGCATTATATCCCTGCTGAGTGGGACACCCAGAGGGAAGCCTCTATAAATAATTTATGTTATTAAATGTGGCATGCAGTTTGTTGGAATTAATACGGGAGCCATATGGATGGATATTAGCCAGGTAAGTTGCAATTGGACCCATGAGAGCAAATAATCTGCCTCTGTTTAAGGAACCATTTTGTTCTGATCATGTCTGTGATATTACCTCTTGTGAACTGGGCTCAGTGACATTGGGGGGGGGGGGGATCACCCTGCACAGGGCACTTGCAGAATGGCCTCATTAAGGAGAAAAGTGATATAGTAGTTTGTGCAGCAGGCTGCCTCCAAAATTGTCCAGCACTGGTTCCAGTGCCAATTCATCACCATCTGCCGCCCATCAGAGCTGTAATGATCTGTCCTGTGGAAATGGATGGCTGTCGTGTGCAGCGAATGGTGCAGGTCTGCTTCTCCTCTCAACTCATGAGCAATCAAACAAGCAGAGATTGGCCTCCCTTTAAATCAGCATCCAGCCTCTATCATTCAAGTGAGTGGCTATATTTCAAATAGTTTTACAAAGAAATTCAATGAGAATATGGTGTTGCTTTTAGTTTTGGGCCCAAAATGTAGGCTTTTTTTTTTTTTAATACTTTGATTGGAGTTTCTCAATAAAAAAAAACATAGAAGACAGGTAACTTCAGTACTGGACAAATTTATTAGACCGCCTGTCACAAACACAAGAAAACAGAAAGATTTTAGAAATTTTCACATTTGAGGCAGCTCACTGAGCTTAAACTCTGTTTTGTTCTTACAGATGCAATTTAGCATCTTGGCACTATTGTCACAATATTAAAAGGGAGGAAATATATGTAGCTGCTTGGGGCTTTTAATATCAACGTCCATTTCTGGCTCTCTGATTGGTTAAATGATCCCACCAATCAGAGAGGCTCCTCTTACAGCAATACTGTAGTTACTGGATTACTTACAACATTCAAGCCAAGTCTTTTTAGTTTGTTGGGTAAACATGTAAGGTAAATAATAAAACTAAAGTCCTTGGATTTGACTCTGTGAATAGCTACACTGAAAGTTTAACCCAGCAATCACAACAAATACTTATATAACTGGGGGTAAGTGAAAACATTTTTAGTACAAACAATAGGGATATTTGAGTTGCCTAATAGTTTGTAGGTATAAAGTGTATTATGAGAAAATTTAGAAACATATCACTGGTAATATTAGCATTAGGCAATGTAATAGTGCTACTGTGAAACAAAAGTTAACTAGCTTAAACATTAAAATACCCTCCAGCTCAACATAAAGTTGACAACCACACAAAGGACAAAGTTTGTTTGTGTGAGATTAGCATGTGGGAAAATGAACATCTACTTAAAACCATTAACTAATTTATAAATAAAATGTAAAAGGCTGTTTGATTCCTCACACTGTGCAGGCTGTTCAACTGGTAATTTATATTGCATGTTTTTAGGTTTTACTGACACGGCTCTCCACTTTTAGTCAAAGTGATGCAGTTATCAGTGGAAGTCAAAGTTTAACAGTTATTTTGGGTTAGTTTATTTGTATATATCTATAATATTTAACAACTGTAAATGTTATTGTTCTTATTTACTCTGGCATACTGCTCTGAATAACAAGTGGTGTACAGCGTGATAAAGTTCATTTTTACAGGTGCAGCTATCGTATCTGTTTGGTTGTCCCCTGTTGGTCTCAGAATAAATGTATCCATGCATCAATATTTTGCCTTATGAGCAACCATGCATACAGAATAGAGCTTAATCTTTTCACCTCCATGTGGAATAGAAAAAAATCTCTACCAAATGTCACAAAATCTTTCTGGGAGTCAGTCTCCACTGGCTTCACCCATGAATAAATACATCCTTAGACTCTTGTGTCTCTACATTTTCTTGTATCCCTAGTTTCCATCAGGTTACACCAAAAAAGTGCATACTTATATCTTGTATTTTCTCTCTTTTTTTGTGTCAGTGAGGCTTTATGCTGGCAATGAGGAAGATTAGATTATTGTTTAGCTCACCCTTGACCCATGTGTGTGCTGACACAGGCAGTGCTATCATCCTCTTATTCCTTTTTTTTTTTACACAGCTATTGTATTGAAACAGGGTTTTAGAAAGGTGACTGACCTGTTTGGAAAACCCAAGCTAAACAAACTGAGGACATTGTTTTGATTTGGAGGGTGCAGGAAAGTGACAAAACCAGCTGAGACACCTGATCATCCTAATGTTAAAACAATGCAGAATTTAAAACACATCTTGTTAATCTTTTATGCAAAGAAGCACTTTACTGATATGCAGTAGGAGAAACAAAATGATAGTAGACATCACAAAAAGACATTGTGTAATTTATTCAACAGGTTTGACCTCATTTTGTTTTTAATTCAGGAGATTTTGAGTTTCTTCTTTGTTCCAGCTGTATATACTTGTCTCTTTTTTTCACTGGAAGCAAGTTTATAAAAGCATCAAATCAACTGGATGTAAATAAACATTCCAGGATATTTGGTTTCAATTTAGATGGAAAACAGCAACACAAGACTTTCTTTAACTCAGTAACAAGGCAGAATTGGGAATTGGTGGACTAATCATCATATATGCTTGTTTGGAGATCTGTTAAGAGATCACACCATAAGATGTTGACAGTGACAGTGTAATCCATAGATAATCTGCTATTGATACCACATCTTTTCCTGGACTGTTTTGAGAAAGTACTTTACAATGCACTCAGTTCATGATACAGGGATGGCTTACAGTCAGTGTTGTCATAGTGACAAAGCCACAAGACAGTAACATTGTAAGTGCAGGGTGGTGTTGTATGACAGAGTTTTAAGGAGTGAGACTAATAACAGATGTCACCAGGTTCACTGGGCTCTATTTCCTCATCTGTGGTCAACTGACTGAGGAGAGAGGGATCACTAAAGGTACAGGAAGAACTCTCAAGGATGTATTGAAGGACATAGGATTACAAGTTGTTACAAAGGAATGGCAGTAACACAGACAGTGTGAACATGCATCCATCAGACAACTCAAAAGTGTGGAAAGCACCTTTCAATCAGAAATAAATAGACATAGCCTAATTAAAGGTGCTATGAGGAGAATCTAGTCCCGGCGACATAAAGACTCTGCTACCCATGAGCACGTGTGGTGATTGTCGTAATGCTGTGTTCCAGTAACCTTGGAACTGGTGACATCATCTCCGACTTATCGGCGTTCCAGCAGAAGTCGGAAAAAAACATGCCGATCTACCAGGCTACTGTTAGCTGTTGTTAGCATGTGTGGCACCCCTAAAATAGGGTAACCACAATTAAGATTTATATTATTTCATGTTTAAGATTATAAGTACTTTTGTTTATATTTTTATGCTTTCAAGTGAACATTTAATTTACTAAATTGCACTAATTTTGTTTTAAGTAATTGGGGCCCTTCCTTTGTGTTGTCACTAGTTGTCCGGGGGGAAAGGTATAGGTGTGGCGCTTCCCCTCTTCCCTCCAGAGACAATCTGGAAAGACAACAGAACCGACTGTTTCTCACTCCTCTGCTTTACCTGCTTTATACAGGTCAGTAAACGGTCAATGAACCGCAGAGTTTTATACTATGGTGACACTCGACAGCAACGCGAATGTTTATGGAGGATTTAGGTTATGTTTTAATTAAGTATTATCGAGTAAATAGTCTAAATAAGTAAAGAAAAGTTTACCGCGCGGCCGCCATTTTGTGTCAAGCGGGTCCGCAGTTACAGTATTTAACATGGGAATAAGTGGCAATAGCGCTCCTGTACACTTTTGTTAGTTTTTATTTGTTTGTAATTGTGGTTTTCATTTGTTTAATGATGAAATATTGTTAGACTGTTCATGAAGAAAAGTAACAGAAGCACTTTGTGATTCATACATTTCAAAGCTCTTTTACAGAGACATAGTAGGTAGTCTGTTGCATGAGCAGAGGCATTATACACTGTAAAACTACTCTGTGAAATATAGTTTATCTCATCTGAATAGAGTTAAAGAAAATGTGATGTATTTGCACTAAGAGTTTTATTGATATAAATAATAGAGAAATGAGTTGAAAAGGAAAAAGAAGATGATGTGAGAGATGTGCATGGAAATTTAATGAGGCACTAATATGGCTAGTAGGAACAACTCGAACTGAGAACATGAATTGAACTACTGAAACTGAAGTGGAAAGACATGCATTGTGCTTATGTTAATTTTGATAATGTTGGAAAATAAATCAGACAGAGACAATCTGGAAAGACAACAGAACCGACTGTTTCTCACTCCTCTGCTTTACCTGCTTTATACAGGTCTTATATTTGTTATTGTGGTCTCCCATCCCTGGGACCCGTAACAAATCTTGGGGGCTCGTCCGGGATTGGCGCCACCTGCTGGTTCGGAGCTGATCCATTGATGACATCTGGGACCAAGAACTGATGCGAGCAGAGAGACTGGTGAGCCGAAGCCGAGACTGAATCATCGTGGAGCTGAGCGATAGCCATGGCCGAGAGTGAAAGGAAGAGCCTAGTGTGGGACATTAGGAAGAGCCTTGTCACCTTGTCAGCGGTAGAACTCCTCCAAATCGCCAGACATGTGGGTCCAGTTCCAGGTCATGACCAGCCAGAGCTCGAGGAGGAAGATCAGGAAGGCTGTTTTGACTACATCAGCTCTTTTCTGAACAGTAAGCACTTGCTGGAGTTAGAAGACTGTGGGATGGTGGATTTGTTAATGTTAAAGGACTGTATTGATACTGTAATTAAGGATCGTGATGTACTGCTCTTATCTCAGACTAAGGGTGATAAAGAGTTACACATTAAGCACACCGACACACAGGTGGAACATGCTGGTGAACAGACAGGTGACATTGCTACTAGTCCAGAACATGCTGGTGAACAGACAGGTGACGCTGCTACTAGTCCACCTCAGATTGTTACATTTAACACAGGTAGTGATGCTTCCACAGTTAGCCCAGTGAAACCAGTGTCAACCAAAGTTACATCAGATATCACAAACACTGAACTGCAGGAGATGCTAACTAGCTATGAGGAGCTTGGTAAAAAGCTTAGGCAGAGCATCACAATACCCATTGGACAGTCACCCCAACAGCCTTTAGGGCATTATCCCAAGCTAGCATGCCCCGTAGTAACTCTTCCGTACAAAGTAATGGTCCTGTTGATAAGCTCACAGCCCAGCCTGGCCGTGAGGCAATTCTCTCCTTAAGAGAACTTTCCTATCTTCAGAGAAGGGAATTTAAAGTACAAGGAGGGCAGGTTGGTGATCACTCATCTGACATAAGTTACAACAATATCTGTAAGCAGATTGATGAGGGCAGTAGAGAAGGGTTCCATGACACAGAGATAGTCCGTGGAGTACTCAGAATGATAAAGCCTGGGACTTTCAAAGATATGCTAATCAACAAAGATGACCTTACTGTGGCAGAACTTAAGGGGTTTCTCCAGGCACATCTGAGAGAAAAAAACAGTACAGAGTTGTTTCAAGAGTTGATGTCGCCAGACAGGATGACAACGAAACACCACAGCAGTTCCTTTACCGGGTGATAGGACTGAAGCAGCGAGTCCTCTTCACCTCAAAACTGTCAGATGCAGGCATAAAATACAGTACAGCTACTGTTCAGGATGTCTTCCTACACACCGTCTACCAGGGACTTGGATATAAACACAGTGATATCCGGCGAGTTAAAGCCTCTGCTGTCAAACTGTGAGGTGAGTGATGAGACCATACTGCGTCAGGTAATGAGGATTACAAGTGAGGAAAGTGAAAGACAAAAGAGGATGGGACCTTCTCGTCGTCAGACCGCCAGTGCCCATGGTGCCCAGCTTGAACTCAATGCAGTCCGAGAGCACAGTAAGCAAGAGAGTCCAGCTTCCAAATCAAAGACAGACCCAATTAAGGAACTGACAGCCAAAGTAGCTGAACTTACAAGCCTAGTTGAGGCAATGCGACAGCAAAGTCAGCTGCAACCATCAGATCGTATGAACTCTTATTTTCAGAACAGAGTAAGAACCAGAAAGGAGAGACCCTACGGTTGTCCGATGTGTGTTGAACAGAACCGTCCAGACTGTGGCCATTGCTTCGCTTGTGGGGAAGTGGGTCACAGAGCTGTTGGCTGCTTGAAGAAGCAACACAACCAGGGAAATGTGAACCGGTCACTGCCACGGCGCACAGTGATCGGGTCAAACAAAACCCCAAAGTGAGCACCTAACAAAAGTAAGGACTCAAACCAGCAACAAAAGACTTGACCCTAACTCCCCAGTCACCTCAGAAGCAGTCAGCTACGAAAAAGGTGGTCCACCTGCTCTCTCTGGTAATGAAGCATTGTGCTCTAAACGTGGCGCAGTTGCTAAGCTGATTGGAAGAAAGGCACTGATTCAATGTAACTTGAGTGGCTTGGCAGTGACTGCTTTGCTGGACACAGGTGCACAAGTCAGTATAATAAGCCGTGGCTGGAAAGAGAGACATTTGCCGGACATGGTCATGCGACCACTGTCAGAAATCATTGAGGAGCTGGATGAGTTGAAAGTGTGTGCTGTAAATGGGGAACCAATCCCCTTTGATGGCTGGGTACCCATACTGATCAACTTACCTGGAAGTGAGGACCCTGGTCTCTCCATCAGCACACCAGTCCTTGTCAGCAGCCTGCCTATGGACAGACCATTAATCGGGTTCAATGTCCTGGAGCAAATCATGGAGGGACAACCCGAACAATTAATGCCTCGCTGGTCATGCTACTCCAAAAGGCCATCTGTGTCCCCCTGATAAAGCTGAAGCAATAGTCAGCTTCATTCAGACTCCAGTGCCAAGTGTGCCACGAGGTCGTTTAAGAACAGGTGAAAAGGATGTGGTCATCCCTGCTGGGGAGGTCACCTGGGTTAGGTGTCGAGTTCCGCCAAACATGAACTCCTTTGACAAGTTGATGTTGTTCGAGGCAGATGAGGACAGTCAGTCCTTGGAGCAGTTGGAGGTGGTGACGGGGTTGGTTGAGATTACGAACCCTGCTAAGCCCTATGTCATGATTGCTGTTGGTAACGACACCAAGCACAATGTTACCTTGAAGAAAAAGACTGCTTTAGGCATGTTGCAGCCCATTGACCGGATTGTGGATGCTGAGAACTCAGATACACCCACACCTACCACAACAGTCAATGAGGTTACGCTCACGCCAGCTGAACTGAATCCACCTCGTTGGCACCCACAGGTGAACCTTGCCCACCTGAAAGAGGAACAGCAAGAGGTTGTCAGGAGAATGTTGTATGAGGAATGTGGGGCTTTTGCAAAAGATGGACATGACATTGGGTGTATCGAACCTGCAAATGGTGATCAACCTAAAAGATGACATCCCAGTGCAGAGAACATACACCTCTATACCAAAACCACTTCTAAAGGAGGTCAAAGAATACATACAAGACCTTATTGTGAAGGGATGGATAGTCAAGTCCAAGTCCTCCTATGCCGCTCCCATCGTGTGTGTGCGAAAGAAAGATGGCACGCTTCGCCTCTGCATTGACTATCGTCTGCTGAATCAGAAAACAGTGCCAGATCGACACCCACTGCCTCGAATACGGGACCTGCTTGACACCTTGGGAGGATATTCCTGGTTCAGCATCCTAGACCAGGGCAAAGCTTATCACCAGGGTTTTGTGGCTGAAAGCTCCCGTCATCTAACTGCCTTCATCACCCCATGGGGGCTATATGAATGGGTGAGGATCCCATTTGGACTTTCGAATGCACCTCGGCCTTTCAGAGAAGCATGGAGGAGATGCTTAGTTCTCTGAGGGATGAGTGCTGCATCCGTATCTTGATGACATCCTTTGCTACTCGAGGTCTTTCCAGGATCATGTGGAGGTGATCCGCAAGGTGCTTCGAGCTCTACAATGCCAAGGGGTGAAACTTCGACCTGAAAAGTGTGAGATGTTTAAGGGGAGGTTAAGCTATGTGGGCGCCTGGTTAGTGCTGAGGGTGTTGAGTAGACCCCAAAGACCTGGAAGCTGTACTGGCTCTGAGGGCCCAAACACCACAGACTGTCGGCGACTTGAGAAGGGTCCTCGGGTTCCTCAGCTACTACCGCTCATACATACAAGACTTTTCAAAGATAGCTCAGCCACTATATGAGTTACTCCAGGTGAAGTCCTCAAAACAGCAGGCTTACAGTCAGCACAGTAAAACCAAAGGACCCCAACTGCCATCAAAGGCACCCATACAGTGGACTGCTGAGCATCAGAGTGTACTTGAGAGACTGATTGACATGTTAACCCATCCCCAGTGCTAGCATACCCAGACTTTGACCAGCCATTACGTCCTGCACACCGATGCATCAGAGCAGGGTCTTGGGGCCGTCCTCTACCAACAGCAGGGTGGAAAACTACGAGTCATTGGCTATGGATCACGAACCCTGGCCTTGACAGGCGCAACTACCACCTGCACAGTGGCAAGTTAGAGTTTCTGGCTCTAAAGTGGGCAGTGTGCGAGAAATTTAGAGATTACCTCTTTTATGCTCCACACTTTACCATTCTCACCGACAACAACCCACTGTTATACATCATGAGCACAGCAAAACTCAATGCAGTTGGTCACGCTGGGTTGGGGAACTGTCAGACTTTCGTTTCAGTATCAAGTACAGACCAGGAAGGGCCAACATCGATGCTGATCGTTGTCCCATCCCCTTGACATTGACAACTACATGTCAATGTGCACTGAAACTGTCACAGGAGGTGGTGTGTGCAACTTGGGAAGGGGCCCGAACAGCCCAGAGAAAAGATGTGGCCTGGGTGGCTGCTCTCTTGGCCTCCTCTCAGGATGTTATCCTGCAGCCACGCTCACCCCTCCAAGAAATAAAGCATGATGACTTGGTCCATGCTCAGAAGGAAGACTCCACAATTGGGGAGGTCATGAGACTCAAGGAGTCTAATGCTAGACTTACTGATGATGTCAGGAGGTCTGTGAAAGAGTCCGCTTGTAAGCTTCTCCGCGAGTGGGACCGCCTGCACCTTGAACATGGAGTCTTGTACCGACGAACACCAGAAAGAAAACAACTTGTTTTACCTCTCAAGTATCAGTCCACTGTCATGAAACACCTTCACGATCACATGGGCCACGTGGGTACAGAGAGTTTTACACCTTGTCAGAGAGAGGTTTTATTGGCCTCAAATGAAAAAGAGCATAGAAGACTATGTGACGAAGAAATGCTGTTGCATAAAACAAAAAGCCAACAGTCCATGTCGTGCTCCCATGAGTAGCTTGAAATCCAACTCGCCACTTGAGCTAGTCTGTATAGACTATCTGCATCTAGAAAAGAGCAAAGGAGAATGCGAGTACATTTTGGTGGTTGTCGATCACTTCACGAGGTTCGCCCAGGCCTACCCAACCAAAAATAAGTCAGGGCGGACAGCTGCAGAGCGGATATATGGTGACTACATTCCTCGCTTCGGCTTCCCCAGCAAACTCCATCACGATCAAGGCAGGGAGTTTGAAAATGACCTCTTCCGAACTCTTGGGCAACTCTCTGGGGTTGGTCACTCCCGTACATCTCCGTACCACCCTCAAAGTAATCCTGCTGCGGGGTTCAATGCGTTGTTGCAGATGTTACGTACATTGACTGATCAGGAAAAGGAAGCGTGGAAAGACCATCTTCCACAAGTTATACATGCGTATAACTGCACCCGGCATGAGTCCACTGGGTACTCACCCCACTTTCTGCTCTATGGTTGTCACCCTCGCCTCCCTGTGGATCTCTTGTTTGGTTTGGCAGAGGAGACCGAGCCAGTGACACACAAGGGATACGCTGAGAAGTGGTGTAAAGAATGACAGAAGCTTATCACATTGCTAACAATAATAGCCTATCTTCCAGTGCTAAGGGCAAGTCTCACTATGACCAGAAAGTGAGAGGGTGGGTCTGAAGTCAGGAGATAGGGTGTTAGTGAGAACCTAAGTGGCGTGGGGGGCCTGGCAAGCTACGTTCCTTTTGGGAGAAGAGGATATATGTGGTTAAGGAACAAATGCAGACAACCCTGTGTATATAGTCCGTCCAGAAGGTGATGACAAAGGGAGGACTAGAACACTACATCGAAACCTACTCTTGCTGGTCAACGATTTGCCAGTGGAGCTCCCATCCCTGCCAACCAAGCCAGCCCCAGGGCCAAAGCAAAGACCAGGAAATGTTCAGGTGAAAATGAGCAACAGAAGAGGACAGACAGAGAAGGTAGAGACCTCTGATTCAGATGATGACTCAGAAACTGGATACTGGCTGAGGATACCGACAAGCTGGGCTGAGCCGGGAGCAGCTGCTACCCAGAACAGGCTAACTGTCAACCATACGAGGAAATGCCAGTGCTGGAGACTCAAGTGCCTTTTGGGGATGGATCTGGTGAGTCTCTGAAAGAACCTGTAGCAGTCCAGGACAAGTCAGTGGAGACCGAGATAGTGATGAACATCTGCCTGGAGTCAGCTGAGGGCATTCAAGGGGGTCAGGGACAAAGGGAGAGTCAGGTTGTGCCAAAGACAGGCTTGACACAGTGGGGAGATGGAGTCATGATGGAGGATCTGAGACAGGATGACTTACAAGTGAGAGATGAACAGAACACTCCGATGGGACTTGGAGGGGATGATGTGCCAGCAGTACTTGACCTCCCTCAATCTGGTGCAGGATCTCGATTCCCTAAGAGTGGATGTCTGGAGGAGCAGACAACAGACCCTCAATCCAGTTCATCTACCCTCCTCTGACGATCCACTGCGCCAGAGACAACCAAGCCAAATGCTCACCTACCCATCTCTTGGCCATCCAACATATCAGTCACGTCCCACTGTAAACACTGTGGCTACTTACCTTGTGCCCTCCCCACAACCCTATCTACCATCATTCCAAGGGCCAACTCTTGCCCAGTTCCCCTATTTCCCCTATCTCTACCCTGTACATAGCTATTAGACAATTAAACCACTCACATTAGAAGTTAACATTCCCAATTATATGCTCTAGAGTGACCTAAGGGTTTCAAGTGTTTCATGTTTTAAAAAAAGGGGGGTTTATACTCCTTGTTGCAGTTTGTGATTAAGTGTCAGGAGCCACTTTTGTTGTTGGGGAGCGTGTGGCACCCCTAAAATAGGGTAACCACAATTAAGATTTATATTATTTCATGTTTAAGATTATAAGTACTTTTGTTTATATTTTTATGCTTTCAAGTGAACATTTAATTTACTAAATTGCACTAATTTTGTATTAAGTCAAATGCGTGGAACCTTTGTGTTGTCACTAGTTGTCCGGGGGGAAAGGTATAGGTGTGGCGCTTCCCCTCTTCCCTCCAGAGACAATCTGGAAAGACAACAGAACCGACTGTTTCTCACTCCTCTGCTTTACCTGCTTTATACAGGTCAGTAAACGGTCAATGAACCGCAGAGTTTTATACTATGGTGACACTCGACAGCAACGCGAATGTTTATGGAGGATTTAGGTTATGTTTTAATTAAGTATTATCGAGTAAATAGTCTAAATAAGTAAAGAAAAAGTTTACATGGCCGCCATTTTGTGTCAAGCGGGTCCATGATTACAGTATTTAACATGGGAATAAGTGGCAATAGCGCTCCTGTACACTTTTGTTAGTTTTTATTTGTTTGTAATTGTGGTTTTCATTTGTTTAATGATGAAATATTGTTAGACTGTTCATGAAGAAAAGTAACAGAAGCACTTTGTGATTCATACATTTCAAAAGCTCTTTTACAGAGACATAGTAGGTAGTCTGTTGCATGAGCAGAGGCATTATACACTGTAAAACTACTCTGTGAAATATAGTTTATCTCATCTGAATAGAGTTAAAGAAAATGTGATGTATTTGCACTAAGAGTTTTATTGATATAAATAATAGAGAAATGAGTTGAAAAGGAAAAAGAAGATGATGTGAGAGATGTGCATGGAAATTTAATGAGGCACTAATATGGCTAGTAGGAACAACTCGAACTGAGAACATGAATTGAACTACTGAAACTGAAGTGGAAAGACATGCATTGTGCTTATGTTAATTTTGATAATGTTGGAAAATAAATCAGACAGAGACAATCTGGAAAGACAACAGAACCGACTGTTTCTCACTCCTCTGCTTTACCTGCTTTATACAGGTCTTATATTTGTTATTGTGGTCTCCCATCCCTGGGACCCGTAACACATGCCCTGCGTTGTTGTTCACAAATATCACATTAAGAATGAGATTATCACTATGGCAGCATTTTTGTAAATACAGGTCTAACAATACTATGTATACAGCTGATGTAGAGCGACACACCCCAGTAAGAAGTGCAAATAAATTTATAATTACAGGAGCTAAATAACTGTTCATACTGGGGGCATCCATCTTCGATTGTCAACACGGGGGTGGCGAGGTTTCACCAAGTTCCTAGTAAGAAATTCTGACCCGACTTCGGGGGGTGTTTCAGTTGCAGTTTTCAACTCGGAACCCTGCAATTCCTACTTCTGACTACAACTGGAACGCACCAAAAGACGTGACCCAAGCCAAAGCGCGTGTTTGTTGTGATGCTAATGAATGCAGCTCGGACCTTCCTCAGAACTTTGCATTGCTCTACAACTTCTTTTTTTAACAACTTACAGGTTGCAAAGCGACGAGGTAATGTATCTTTCTAGTTACGTAGCAGTAGTTTTTGGTGTGTGACAACAAGCAATTTTTTGGAAAACTTAGTATCGTGGTTTTGTAGCTGGTCATATATCACTACTTACAGCTTGGTGCTCTAAGACGTGTCCGAATAATATAAATCTGCTCTAGTTTTATTTGTCTTGTTCCCGAAGTTGAGTATCCAGGCCAGTCCAGCCCTGTCCGACCCGACCACAAAGCTAAGGAATAGCATTTATAGATAACCTATAGATAACCTTTGATGCTATAAAACTCATCTTAAACTGTGTATTTCAATCAGGCATATATTCTATAAGTGAGACTTTTTTGTAATTACTTAAAAACTCTTCATAGCATCTTTAAATGGAGGTTATAAAATATTTTCTATCTTTTTCAGAAAGCATCAACCTGTATCAATTCCACTGAGTCTCAAATATATACAGCTATGAAATAATTTAAAGCTGTGTGTTATGGTCTCCCTGACTTTTGTGGTTCATCAAACACAGACAAGGAAACCTTTGAACTACTCCGGAGAATTAAGCAGCACATTTCCACTGGTGAGGAGCTAAACTGACTTCATAATTCTGTCTCTCAGGATCTGTCTCCTGTCAAGAAAAAAGGAGGATAATTATGACCAACACTCCAGTAGCTTGTATATAACTAAAACCAGTCCGTTTAGGATGTGCTGTATAAGTATAATATTCTACAGACATTGCTGTCTGCCACCATCTGCTGCACAAGTGGGACTAATTATTTTTTTATTCGAGGACAAGCATGAGAAGTGCACCAGAAGTAACATTTTGGTGCGGGTGCGTTTTTTTTGGCAAATCTCAGAATTTACAGTCTTTCCACATCCTTGCCCTCTTCCTTGCTCCACAGAGGCAAGAAGAGATTTACGGAGCTGCGTCCCAATATTAAGGGGATTAATCAAGAATGGAGAGTAGAGATTGTCATAAATATAAATGAGGTCTTTACAGCACAGAGCCAAACATGCTGCATGTCCACAATGTGTAGGGTAATAGGAGTTTATCAGTGCAGTGGATTAAGACCAATAACCTCAATTTAAAGGCCAGGACAGACAGTCAATCTTAATGATGCATTGGAAAGGGGTTAAACCCTGAGGTAATATGGACCAGCTGGCCTGTCTACTCCACTCACTGACCCTGGGCATAATCCAATTGTCTTTCACGCCTCAGGGAGTGAGGAGTTCTCTGCAGCTGAAGTTAGATTTTCAAACTCTTATTTTCCTTATTTTGTTACTGTTGTGCAGTTCCATAAATATGGAAATACAGAAGTGAATGAAAAACAATGTGCTTCCTGTCAATATGTTTTAGCCTGGAGAGTAGTGCAGTCAGGGCATTCTGTGTGTAAATCCTGGATGCCACCTATCACTCCTCAAGGACAGATTACCAGATGCTCCAATCAATCTCTCAGCTTTCCTTGCCCAGTATGCTATGTTTTCTTTGCCAGTAAATCTGTCTGGAGCATCAGAACGGGTAACATAGATACATTAAATGACATATATGGTAATGTTAAAGTGTAAAAAAAACATGCAGCTGCCACGTCATTAAAACTGCAACTGCCTGATGCAGCAGCTTTGCATCACCAGGCAGTGTCTTTAACTGTGGTGTTATTTTACACTAAAACTAACGTTGAAAGTTCTAGGCTCTGTATTAAAGCAGGGCACGCACTACAAGGCAATGACCCCTATTTTTGGCCTTCAGTCAACAAAGGCTTAAGAAGTTTATGGTCCTAAAGATGATTTTTTTTTAATGTCACATAAATTAAAAAGGCAATCAGGAAGCAAGATGCTGAAGCAGGGGGAACAAAAAATACATGTTGAAATCAACTAACACAAAGTAAAAAGATACTACTTGTTACTTGCTACTTGTTAATTTTAGTGTTTGCACAATAGATCCTGTACAGGTCAATACCAAACTTATAAGGGGAGGAGCTGGAGCTCAGGTGCTAATGCTAGAGCTTTCCCAGACTGCTAACAGTTAAGAACATTTATATAAAATTCTTTCTGCTTTTCATCCATCACGTTTGTTTACACTTTAGCCACATTAGACTTTGTAAGCTAATACTGGTTGTTGATGAGTGAGTTGGTAAGTGAGTGGTGTGCTTTGTTGATCATTTCTTTGTACATGACACGCAATAAGAACCAAATTGTTAAAGGATTTTTTTTTTTAAATGGGGTGTCTCACAGTTTCAGAATTGGTTAAATGATAATAAAAAATTTTTGTGTCAGACTTAAGTTGTGTCCTCCTTTCCGTTTGTCTTGTCTCGTCTTGTCCTGTCTGTCACTATTTCCCCTTCTTTCACACTGTGGTGTGGCATGGCCCTCCCCTTCAGCTCTCATCAGGGGTTAAATAAAGTTTGATTAGATGGAGTAGCCTACAGGGAGGGCTGGTGATGGTCACTGTAGCAGTGAATCATACTCACATATCTCCAACTGCGAGAAAAAAAAATGCATTGGTCTTTCTAATGCTGTCATCAAACATAGTGCCCAGCTGAAAAGACAATGCAAACGGGGGGGTGGGGGGTGGGTGGGTGGGGGGGACTTAAGTTGCGCTATTGTTTGATTGCATGATGGTGACATAGTGCCCTGTTGTATGATGAGTGCAAAGTCTCTTCTCTAATTTTCTAAGTGAAGCAGGTGTCATACATATATACCATGTGCTCACATGGTGTGCTCACATGGTGCATGATCATTAACGCTGTTAATGATCATGCAGCCCTATTTGTGGTCAGAAGTGTGGTTGTCTTAAAATGAGGGGTGGTTCAGTGCAAAACTATTGTGTTCCTAAGTCAGTACTTTAACCTCCTTAAACTTGGTCTAAAGGCTAAAGTCTGTGGCACAGAGTTTCAGGAGGCATTTGAAAGATTGGCACACATCCACAAGATCAAAACACACTTTACTGGTATAACTTAACTCACATGACATGTACAACAGCAAACCTCTACTGCTACATATCAGAGCATTTTGAAAAATGGGACAGAAAGCTTATAGACAGCCTGGCTTTTTTTGTAGTGTTCGTCTGTGCTCCATTCCCATGCCCTACAGCATGTGTAATTGTTAAAGACAAAAGAAAAATTAACCTATTTATGTTTTCTGAAAATAAAGCACAAGACAGAGAGACGTCATACTTTTCACATTAATGTGACCCTCAAATTCAGCGCTGTCGAAGTGTAATTCTGTCCATAGAAAGGTCTTGGTCTGATGTTGGAGAGTGTCCAAGTAAAGCACAGTGCACAGCACAGAAAAGTAGAGAAAAGTTGTTTTGTTTTATTCTAGATACTCTA
Organism: Scarus forsteni; assembly: GCA_036419115.1. Classification (NCBI taxonomy): domain Eukaryota; kingdom Metazoa; phylum Chordata; class Actinopteri; order Labriformes; family Labridae; genus Scarus; species Scarus forsteni. The sequence goes on along the minus strand of JAZDUH010000383.1, from coordinate 4,485,790 downwards.
GAATAAAACAACACATGAACTGCGGGTGACCTTCACTGTCTGTAGTTGATTTGCAATTAGTGTGCCTCTGGCCACTCACAATCGCTGTAGAAGTTGGGCAAGATGAATCTGCCTGATTACAGATAATGATTTAGGCACATTCATCTGCTTGGCAGGCTAACTATTGCCCTTTCCATGGTGCATTTACACAAGAGCCAAGCAACACAGCCTCAGTCATTTCACCACAAGCTATTGTCATTGATTCTTGGAAGAAATTTTTGGTGAGTTCACAGTGCAGTACATCTTTGAAGGTGGAAAATAATGTGTGATACATCAAAACCTCGACTCACACAGACTGATACACAGCACTACACTTCCCCGCTGGCTCTGCATGTTCCCCTCCAACCATTGTTACACTGCAGAAACAACAGTACCTCTGGAGATGGAAGGGAGTGAAAGTGTTTAACTCACCTCCTCATTTTACAGAGACACCAAAACATTACAGGAGGATAACTGTTACAGCTAGAAACACTGTCAAAGGGCTGAAAGAGGCTTATCTCAACTGGTGCAATACTTCAGATGTTGGTAGCGTGTTATCTCTTTTGTTCGTTAGAACTTGAGCTCAAACCGGGCTAAGTTTGAACTTAAGCAAAGCTGGTGCAACCCATACAAGCTCTTAATTGGATTATAAACTAATTTGATGCCCTATTCAGATAAATGTTCACCAGAAATCAGTAGGAATGAAAATAGAAATGTTGTGGTGGTATCCCTACTTAAGTCTTGACTGTCACTACTTGGTAAAATCAAGTTGTCATACCAGAGTCCGATATGCGCAGTAATCCATGCCATCAGTGATGCAGCACAGCTTTAAAGCAGTCTGAAATCATCATACCAAGGCCGCCACCATGACAAGCTCACAGATGAACTGATACCAAAAGGGGGAAAGATGGTAGAAAATTGATTTTCTTTGAGCAGCATTAATAAATTTGACCAAAGAAAGAGCATGATCAGTACAATGGATTTGACACAGCATGGTAAATTAAGATGAAGTCTTGTCCAGTGAGGCATGCTCCCATTGAGGGATGAGGATTATGGAAAGTATCAAAAGATGACCCCTTCTGTGTGTCATGTTCATATAAAAATCAAAGTATGTTAAGAACTGTCCTTACTTTCATGGTGGGATGGACAATAATAACATGAATTTAAAATGCTTGTTGAAAATATAGCTGTCTTTCTGCAGCAGTGGGCCCACACTGTGAACATAGCCTTGGCTTTGGCATGTGGTTCTGTTGTACAGTATGTGTATTTGCAGCTGGAACATGTAGGCTGCTAAAATTAGGACACCAGATAGACAGCATGAGAAATGGTCATTGTATATTTATTCAGAAAACTGTCACAGTGGAACCAAAACCTATTCAGTAAAATTCATTTGAATTTCAAAATAGCAAAAAAAGAAGAATATTCTTGATGCAGTGCATGGAGACAGAAAGGAAGAAAAAAACTGAGCATAAATTTAAAGAAGAACTGTTTTTCTTTCACTCCTGAGCAAACTTACATCTCTCTGTATCTATAAACAAATGCCAACACAAAGGGGAAACAAGGAAAGACATATCTAAGACAAAGAAAGAAAGAAAGAAAGAAAGACAGAACCCTACCTCGTTTAATATCCATTCCACTTAAATGGGATGTACAGAACCAGAAAAATATTGAACTTAAGTCTTGGAGCAGAAAGTAGTCTTTACAAAAATGTGGCCTTATACAAGGACAATGTTTGTTGTAATAAGTATAGTTTTTGAGACATTTCTTCCAAATAAAGAAAATTCTCTCAACTTCTCAGAAATAGTCCCAAAACCTTTGATTAGGAAAGTTTTCAATCCCCCCAAAATTAATTACATTTTCTAAAAAAGGCAAATATTCCACAGATTAAAAAAAAAAAAGAAAACATTACAGTGTGAACAATGATCCCTTTCCTTTATGGCCAAAGCTTGGCAGAATTAATCATTTTATGGCATAGGCAAACTGTAATATTCTTGTGTGTACTACAGACATGGTTTCAAGGGGCAAGAAATTGCAGAGTGCCATGTTGGCAATGTTGTTCCTTTTTCATGATAACGCTTCTAAATTTAAATTAGAGGTTTAACTTAACCTTGCCAACACAAGGGTCAAAGTAAATTATATAACTGATACCAATTTGTGCGTGGGTCTTACATTTACATTACTTGCTGGTAATTAATCGGATGATACATGTATACGTTTTTGATTAGTTTGTTTTGTGCAGTTCTTTTCCAAAATTTTTTCTACTTTATTTGTGATTCTGAATTTTATTCAAGAGACTATATTGGCACATTTTCTTGACTATATTGCCTCATGTCTTTAAATTCTCCTTGTGCAATCATCATGTAAATTTTTTAAAAAGTGACTTTATGAAACAATTTGAAATTAAAAGCACTACCTACTTAAATTGTTAAATGCAGGAAATGCTGATCTCATTAATTCATGACGTTGTTATTCCCGTCTCTTTTAATTTTTTACAAACAAATGGCACTTTCCTGTTTGAGAGTTGACTGCACTTCCAGAGCGCTTTTATGCAAAGTACCTTTCAACCAGTTAAGCACCCACTCACATACTGATGGCAGAGCAAACCCTGACCATTCACAGCAATTTGTGGTTCAGAGTCTTGCTCAAGGGTACTTCATCATGTTCTGAGGGGAAATCAGGATTGAACCATCAATGCTGCTTGACCAGTATCCCTGGCTGGAGAGCCACAACTGATTATTACCTCTTATAATTTTTTTCTTCCTTTTTTTGAGTATGTGCTCATGACGAGAGCATATTCTCTCTGCAGACAAGTTAATGACATTCTGGTTTGTTGTTACTGATTCTAAATAGACAAATGCTAAACATTTGAGCATCAAATCAATCAGTCAATCAATCAATCAATCAATCAATCAATCAATCAATCAATCAATCAATCAATCAGTCAGTCTTTATTGGTATAGTCCCAATTCACAAAAAGTGTTATCTCAAGACACTTTACAAAAAAGCAGGCTGAAGACAAAACCTTCAGTGTATGGATACACATATATGCATAGATCCATACAGTAAATACACATATACTGTATGTACATATATACATACACAGACACATATCCATAACCCAACATGAATCCATCATGGTGGCAACAAAAAACAAGCTCTGTTCTGTTTTTTATAAAAAGAAATGTGTTGTTAGGTACATGTGTTCTGTAGCAGACAGCACACAGAGGAAAACCTGAATGGATGACTTGACAGAAATAGGAAGAATCAGGTAAGAATCTGTAAGGATAAAGACCACATGACACTGCAAAGGAGGCTGTAAAATCCTTCATGATTCTAGTGAAAGTGTAGCATTATAGTTGAAGCTAATGTGGATTCACCCGACCTCTTTTTTACATCTGCAACTTCATAACCTCCTTTTTTAATTTAACTTGTAATTTTTCAGTCAAACAAATATTATTGTTATGTCAATGTTGGTGCAAGAAAAAAAATGGTGGGGGGTTGAAAACAGAGAGAGGACAGAGATAAAGGAAGCAATTAGACCCTACCTTGGAGCTACCCCATTTGTGCTGCTAAATTCGGAGACCTACAGAACAACTGCTTCCAATAACCAATGATAGATCCTGTTCATCTCCTGTGGAGTACTAAACACATTAACATCGAACACACATGAACTTTCAAAGAGGCTGACATATTGTCTTCAATAGATTTAAGGTCTTTGTGCTACCCTAATACATAAACTTTCATCTCTCACACTTCTGTATGAGAGTTTGACGGCAGAGATGAAAAGCTCAAACACAAGAGACAGAAATAACAGAAACATCTAACATAAAAGCTGCATAAAAAATAGCCTAAATACAACAGGCTCTTTTTCACAGAGCAAACAAACTGCCTTTAGGCTGGTATGAATTAACTTAGATCACGAGAATTTCCCTTGCCGTTTGGATGCTCAGGAGTTCACAAGAACATATTTTTATTAGTCTGGGATTTACTCTGCTTCAAGGCTTGACATGTAGCTGAAATTTAGCACAACAGGGTCCTCGCTGTGTTTTTCTTTCAATCAAAACTCACTCAAAATAAGGCGTATAATGTAAACATGTTCTTTCAGATTATTTGGTATACTGGCCATATTTTAACAAGCCCTTTTTCTTATGCACATGGTTTGCTTTTAGTCAATCTGGTTTAATGAATAAACTCAGGATTGTCAGTGATTGGCCAGGATTTGAACGTTGGCTGTAAGCAGTTTTTAGGGTCATGGTGTGTGCCTGGAAATATTTGTGTTATGATCCTGCCTTTGCTTTAGTTGAGTTCCCGTTTTGTTCATGTTTCAAGTCTTGACTTCGTGTTTCTTGTTTTACTATAAAAAATTCACTTCTGTCCTTGGCCGTTTTCGAATTCGCCTACTACATACTGCATATGAAAGTAGTATGTAGTAGGCGCTGCATACTGCCTACTACACTTAAATGTAGTATGTAGTATGATTGTTCTGTTAGGTTTATTTTGTAGTATGCTACGCTGGTTTCCAGTTCGAGCAAAGCGGAAGTAGGCTACGGCTTATTTATTTCCCAAACTTAATTTTAATTGTACAAAACAAACAAACCATGAGTACATGTTGACATTTCAGTTATTAATTAAAGATACTGCCAAAAGTAGCATTTTATATGAAACAGTCAATGGTAAAGAATACGTATTATTTTTGAGAGGAATTATTTTATATATTTTTATGTGATGGCGTACGGCGGCGTATTAGGGCCACTTAAAAGAAAAAAACAGTTGAAGAATAAACATCACACGCACAATACAGTATTAAGAATGAGGAGAAGCAGGAACATTTAGGGTGGTGGAAATAAAGAGGAAAACTGCAGAACATAATGGTAAAATGCCAGACTTGTCGGTGGTTTACGCTAATAATGCTGCAGGTATAGGACGCACGTAGCACCACCGTCCAGCCGTTACGAACCGTTAATGGAAAACATCAACAACTGACCTCTTTACAACTTATTACACACTATTACGCGTTGAAAAGGTAAAGATAACAATTAGTGGCTTGTATATTTATTTTCGTGTGCTGCCGGTTGTTGAAGCTTTGCTTCAGCTGCTTTGCATTGTGGGTAACAGTAGACAAAGTAGACTGGTCCGATGCATACTGTGATTTTTTTTCAGAATCAGTACGTCATCCGGGTATTTTTTCCATACTGCAACTTCGCTTTTGTTCGCATACTGTATACTGCATACTACATTTTGGTGGAATCAGTGCGCACTGCTAGTTTAGTAGGCGAATTCGAAAACGGCCCTTGTCTCCTTAGGTTTTACTTCCTATCTGGTGTTGTCTCACCTGATCCCTGATTGTGTTTCCCCAGCTGTATCTCATCATCCCTAATCACCTCTTGTATTTAAGCCTCCGTGTCTTCCCCTGTCTTGTGTTGTGTCTAATGTTAAAGTCATGACAATTTGTCATACTCTTCTTGAAATAATGACTTGTAATAACAACAAAACATTCATGCTATTGATACAACACAAAAAAAGACTTGAGTGGTCTTTATGTCCTAACTCTTGTGCTTTGCTATCTTTATGTTCCTGCCTGTCAAAGCACTTTGCAAACTTCTGTTTTTTAAAAGTGCTATACTAATAAAGATATTATTTATTATTATGTGGGTGGTAGAAAACTTTTCAGAAATATAGAAAATCTGTGATGGTGGGTCCTGTACCAGAAATACTCAGTTAAACAATGCATTTTCTAGTGCACCAAAACCATGTCATAAGGCAAAACATGATCAATGTGGCAAGAAGACGAGAGATAATTAGTGAAGAAAATAAGACAGACCTTTTTTTCCCCTTGCTTTTTTAACATCACCTCATATGTCAAACATATAACACTGATGACTGTGAGTGGGTCAAAAGAATCAATACCTAATTTAAAGAGGTGTGGCGCCACATTAACATATACAAGTTGATAACGTGTAATATTTTTGTATTCAGTTTAGTTCTTCACCTTGAGAGACCAGTTGGTTTTTGCAATTCAATGATTTTCTTATTTAATTCATAAACTAAAACATGGAAATTGTTCAACCTCAGTCTTTGTAGAATTCTGAAAATAGTATCAAATTGCTGAAAAATACAAATGTCCTAAAACTGACCTGAATAGAGACATTTGGCATGCCTCTGTTGAGTAGTTTTTCTGATATACTGTCCTATAAAATGCTTTCCAATTATCTATTATTGCATTATCGCTGTATTGTGGTGATTGATTTTGCAGGCATGCATCATGTAATCCAAATCTTGATCAACCCTGTGTTTCCCAGCTGTAAAATATCTAAAGAAGCTCTGGCAGGCTTTGTGAAGTTTTTTCAAGCTGTGTACTCTCAGTTAATAAGACTTACGTGACATTAAAAGTTGACTTGTTCACGTCTTAAAGGAAAAGTTCGGTTCCTGCAGCTTTTACATTGTTTATAGAATGAAGAACAACAATCTACTCACCCAGAAGGCTTTCCTGATGCAAACGGTGCTTCGGGAGATATTTAGATCCAAAATCGAGCAGTGGACACCGATATAATGGTAGCCCGTAGGGCATAGATCGCCGCTCCTAAAACTGCATTAATCATCCAAAAACTCATGTTTTTCACTGATATTCCATCATGATTTGCTCCGAAAGGACCGCCATTGCAGCCTGTGTCTCTCCACACAGCGCTGTGTGGCTGAACTAACCTCTGAACTGACGAGCTGTTTACATGCCCTTTGCGCGACAAGAAAAGTGCCTATTGGTTCAGGGAAGATCGGCAGCTACAAATCACCTTTCTTCTTCCAGTTTTGTGCAAAATGGACTAATGTCTATGGGATGAAGATGTTGTGGAGGAGGACTTTGAATATGATGGACGTCCTTACAGTTTGGAGCCACAGTATACAGATATACAGATAAGGAAGCGATCGCAACGCTCCAGAGAGTACTGCGCATGCGCAAAGGGCATGTAAACAGCTCGTCAGTTCAGAGGTTAGTTCAGCCACACATCGCTGTGTGGAGAGACACAGGCTGCAATGGCGGTCCTTTCGGAGCAAATCATGATGGAATATTGGTGAAAAACAGGAGTTTTTGGACGATTAATGCAGTTTTTAGGAGCGGCGATCTATGCCCTACAGGCTACCATTATATCGGTGTCCACTGCTCGATTTTGGATCTAAATATCTCCCGAAGCACCGTTTGCATCAGGAAAGCCTTCTGGGTGAGTATATTGTTGTTCTTCATTCTATAAACAATGTAAAAGCTGCAGGAACCGAACTTTTCCTTTAAGGTGTCCTTGGCCAGCCGTGAGTGTCTGAAAGCTTTAATTGTCTCCACTGACCTATGGGCCTCTTCCTTTTGGCCAGATGATATTTTGCCACTCTAGCAGGGCAAACATAAAAGAAGGAAACATTTTTTTTTAAAGACTATTTTATCAACAAACACCAGAGGACGTTTTAATTTTAATGTCATTCTTTTCATCTTGACATCTCATTAGGCTCATCCAAACTTCAACAAGTTTTCTTTTAAAAAGGAAAAGAAGAAAATCTGTCTATGCTTATCTGTTCTGGTCCTGCCTGTCATCTGTTATCCCTCCTTTTTCCTTGTTTTACCTTTTATCCTTTATCCAGTCATTTCTATTTACTAAGCTGTAGGGTGTAGCACACTGACTAAAGTGTTTATTACTTACTCTTTAACTCCTGCAGAGATGAACACTGTCAATGTCCTGTTTGTCAGAGGGCTTCAGAGTGTGAAAATGAGTTCGAGTAACACTACACATTTCTGAGACCCTCATTATTGAATAAAAACTACAAGATGTATCCCTCATTTCTTTCAATTTCAAGTCAAAATATTTGGACCGCCTTTAGCTTCATACCACATCATATCTCAGACTTCATTAGGCTGAGGAAAACTTTACCTCCTACTTAACAGTGCCAACCAGTAATAGCAACTCTCATTGTTGACAGCTTGCTTTCACTGATTCAGGCACAGGAGGAACATCAGCCTTGTTTAGATTAATGATACTTAGCTCTGATTAGTCCAGTGGGAGATAAAGTTTCACATCCAGCTCATTAAACACCCATCCACCTGTTATTAGTAAGTGTTTCTGTATAAAAATAAACAAGTTCCCCTAATTTGCCTTTATTAGTTTCATTTTAAAGACTGCTAGAGTATGTTCACAATTGCTTATATTTAAAGCTGGGGTTGGCGATTTTGGAAAACTAGTATGAATTTCAAAGTAGCATCTCCTCAGCTCCGCCCAACCCCCCCCCCCCCCCCCCAACTCCAAACCCTCAGCACAACGTGTTTGTTTTACACTACACCAAGTCATGTCCCAGTCAGCTGTAAGAAAACACCAAAACATTATCACAGTAAAGTTAAAAAACAAACATGTAAAGTTAGTTAGTGCTCACAGCCGATGTTGATCGGGATAGCTATAGGTAGTTCCTCTGACATTCTCCACATAGCTGTCAAATCTCCCGTTTTGGCCATGAAACTACTGTATTTTCCGTATTTTTCTTTTTCCCGCCGTCCTCCTGTATGAGTATTCTCCCGTAAATCTCCCGTGTGATGATGTAATAATAAAAACATTCCTTTGCCCCTCCAAACTGAGCTCTGTCTCTAGCCTGAAGGGGGCGGTAATGCTCCAAAATGATGGATGCCAACCGCCGTAAAACCGAAGAAGAAGAAAAAGCCTCGCGAGAACGGCCACCTGCAGTAGCCTGGGTGGCAGCTATCGTGAGATTAGAGCAGCAGAACAAACTTAGAAAAACAAAGAGTTTATTTTAGATTTCTTGTAAATCTGTCTTAAAATGTGAGGGATACTGGAGCTTGGTTGGGGTTGTGGGACAGCTCACAGCGGGCTTCCCTTATTTTCAAAGACAAAACTTGAAAGGTAAGCATTCTCCGGCGGACTCTGATACGTATGAGCTCGGCTATGCGCACCGAGTCTATGCACACCGGGAAAATGCACGCGCAGTAGGCGGGCAGAATAGCGACGGGATTTGATTGGTTTAAAAACAGGTGTCCCGGCATGATTATTGGTTGGGGTTTTCCCTGTTTTGCTCCTGCTGTAGATAGCGGATATTTTTCGCTCTGTTTTAAGAACACATTATGAGTTGATTACCATTGGGTCATAAAGACCATTTTAACCAGTATTACAAAAAGTGTAACTAAATCAAATCGCCAACCCCAGCTTTAAGCAACCTTCAGTTCTCACACAATAACCCCTGATCCAGCTAGATTCTCTTTCTGTTTAAGATGCTTTGTTCTGTGTCAAATGTTCTAACCTATTCAGAGAGACTTTGAAACACATTTAAAGGCTTTGAATCACCTTTATGATCACTTCTATGACTCTTAACAATATAGTGGTGCTGGAATGACATGTCTTTGTAGGCCAAGGTGGAAGTTAACATCAAGCTGCTTCTCTCAACTGAAAACCATGGGATTTTTCATTGTGTTCTTGGGTCATTGCTGGTGATGTGATTTGTAGCACACAAGAAATGGTAAAACTTAGGCATTTGTTTCTTTATGTTGTCTTTGTCAGCTTTAATAAATATCGGTTGATTCCCTGTGAAGCACTTTTTAATATGCATGAAAAGTACTACATGAATAAAGCTGGGTTTGCTTTAATAGATGCCATTCTAAATAATAAAGGATTGATACAAGGAAAATATTTCTATTATAGATCTTTTCTATTATTAACAAAAGGCTGAACCTAAACCTGCAGAAACACTGAAAGTGATGATCCGTTACCATGGACTCCAGTCACCTTTGATTGGCAGCACTTTAATGGATATTGAAGAAAAGGGTGAGATGGTACGCATCTTGTTCACTTTAATGGCCTCTTTTACTCTTTTTCCCATTTTATCCCTTTGACAGTCTTTGGTGTTTGGATATATACTCCATTTGTTCACTTTGACAGTCACTTTATTTTCCTCCTCTGATCCTCTCCCTGCTTTGACGTCTCTCTCTTCCACCTTTGTCTCTCTGCTCTCTCCAGACTCTGCTCTGTGGGCAACAGTGAGTCCCAGAGGAGCCCTTTTTTTCTGTTTTACTTGGTCTGACCCAAATTGTTTTGGACAGGACAGCACTGCTGCCTGTGATGGAAGTCCTTTTGCTGTGCACTGAGTCAGAAAGCTGGAGTGAAAAAAACATTTACACACAATGAGGCACACACAAGGATGAAATACACAGACAACATGTCCTGTTAGCTGCTGCTTTCAGTGGCACTTCGGGTCAGGTTGACTTAAAGACACTCGAGTCAGACACATTCTTGACATGAACGTTGATTCACATGAACTACAGGGAGAACACTTGTACATGCAGAGCACAGGGCCTCAGTGGTTCAAAGAGACCTTCAGATGGCCTCCTGTCAGGGGAAACATTCACCCTGCAGAAGTCATCTTGAATTAAATAGTGAAGCAAACAGCTCTAAGGGGACACAGACATAACTGATCCTGCACTGCTTGTCTTAGAAGAACAAAATTCAGACTTCTTGACCCTGAGCCAATAATAAAAGGAAATATGAAAAGATAAAGTGATGGTGTAGTATTTTTGAAGTGAGGCTGTATGAGTTTCGTTTCGATAGTAAATATATGACACGTGACACGTACAATACAGGACTATTTATCACGAAATTAATTTAATCAACTTTGACATGCTGTTCTTTTTATTCCAGTGTAGTGTGGAAAAGCAAAATACTAGAGTGGAAACTGCTGCAACCCTAAGAATCCCTGCCTAATATGCAACAGCTATAGCTTGATACTATCTCCGACACTTCTTCTGGACATGTGCAAAAATATTTCCTGAAAAATCCTCCTCATTCTGTCATGGCAAATTTTACAGTGGAGGTGAAACATCACTGAGCCCCAGCTTTACAGTACAAATATCTTGTAAATCTTTATTTAAAAAAATATCTGTACACTTTTCATGCCGTGTGTCCCAGACATTCAGACTACAGGCAGGTACGAAGTTACAGTAGGTGAACCCTATAAGTCTAACCTTGAGGCCTTTCTTTCAAAATTACATTTGCTGAAAGATTATTGGAAATGCTTCAGCTGGGTACACCTGAATATGTTTTTCTAATTGAATACTTGGTAGAAGATCAAGGCTCTGCCCTGCTGACATCAGAGCAGAAAACAAAAAGAAAGCAAGCAGAGGATGAAGTTTCATAATACAGAGGAGGAGAATAATGGTGAGGGTGTTATTAATCTCTGAAGTCCAGATGTGTAGGTCCTCCATCTGCCCTTTATGCTGAAGTGTTATCATAAAAATAAAAGAATGAATCTGGAGCAGAGAGAGGGAAGAATGACATTGAGATGGATGGAGCAATAAAGAGAGAGAAGAGGGAAAATGGGACAAGTGAGATTTAAACAACCATAGGACAGTGTAGTGATTCAGGCTCCTCTCCTCAGTGTTCATTAAATGTTGTGTTAATGGAGCAGAACAAATATGACTGAGTTCCTCACAAATCAAAGCTCTATTTGTCCTTGCAATTAATGGACATCTATCAGTTTCTACTATAAATACATTTTTGAAGATAAATTCAGATTTTTTAAAAATGTGTATTGTTCATGACTTTTGCTACAAGAATAAAGTAGATGATTGTGAAAGCAATATAAACCAAACAAGAACCAAACAGGGCAGGAGAACCAAAAATCTGTGCACTGTGGTTTGAAACTGGCCAAACATCACAGAAATAAGCAAGCTAATGCAGTTCTAATAGATAGTAGGATAGTATGTAGGATAGGATAGGATAGTATCAAGGATAGTATGGCTATTATTAGTATTGTTAAGACAGGCTGTAATGTCTGCTGGTCTACAGTCATGGAAAAAATTATTAGACCACCCTTGTTTTCTTCAATTTCTTGTTAATTTTAATGCCTGGCTCAACTAAAGGTACATTTGTTTGGACAATTATTATGATACCAACAAAAATAGCTCATGAGAGTTTAATTTAAGAACTAAGAACTATTCATTTTCCATGGTTTTCTTGATAATAACCAAAATTACTTAAATTCTTACATCAATAGCTATGGCATTGTACCGCCAAAAACACTACTTTTAAGCATTCCATGTTTTCTTTTCTGTTTGCTTTAAACACATGATACACACAAGAGTTAATACTTGATTGCATAACCATTGTTTTTGATGACTGCAGCCATGCGTCTTGGCATGCTCTCCACCAGCTTCTGACATTGTTCTGCTGTCACAGCAGCCCATTCCTGTTGGACAAATTCAAACTAATTTTCTTTGTTTTTGGGCTTGTGGTTCTCCATTTTGAGTTTGATGATTTTCCACAGGTTTTCAATTGGATTAAGATCTGGTGATTGAGCAGGCCAAGGCATCCCCCGGCGAGTGTTGTGGTTCTCCATCCAGGCTTTAACTGACCTTGCCGTGTGGCAAGGGGCATTGTCTTGTTGGAAAATCCAGTCATTCGAGGCAGGAAAGAGTTTTCCAGCTGATGGAAGAAGACTGTTTTCAAGGGTAGTCCTGTACATGACCTGGTTCATTCGGCCTTCACACAATTGCATTTGCCCTGTTCCACTCAGACTGAAACAACCCCAGATCATGACTGATCCACCCCCATGTTTTACTGTAGGGGCAAGACAGTCTGGGTTGTAAGCTTCTCCAGGCTTCCTCCTAACCAGTAAGTTGGCTGGAGTGGGCATCAATTCAAAATTGGATTCATCACTGAAGAGAACCTTAGCCCAATCATCAACAGTCCAATCCTTGTGGTCTCGAGCAAAGAGTAACCGGGCCTTCCTCTGCCTTTCATTGATGAAGGGCTTCTTGCGTGCTCTGTGTGACTTCAAACCAGCTTCAACAAGTCGGTTTGAACTGTCCTTGCTGAACAAGTCACATTTCTCGACAGTGCCCACTCATTTTAAGGTCCCTGGAGGTCTGATGACGATTCCTGACACAGGAACGGATGAGTGCACGGTCATCTCGTGGGGTAGAAAGACGTTTCCTGCCACGGCCAGGTAGCAATTTGGTAGTGCCATGTTCAGCTTGTTTTTTGTTGTTGTAATGAACGGCTGTCTTGGAGATCTTCAGTTTTTTCGCTACCTGTCTCTCACTCATGCCAATTTCCAGCAGTGCCAAGATGGCTGCCTTTGTGGCTTCACATAATTCTTTTGTTTTAGGCATTATGTGAGAGCTGACAACTTCTGAGTTGTGCTACGGCTTGAATGTAAGCAGGAAACCACTCTAGGCCTTTGCATGTGCAGTGCTGCTTGTGACATGAAATGGCCTCTTATATACCCTGGGAATCAATTAAGCTTAAGAATGTCAAATAGGACATAAAGTATTATGTGACCAGCTGCATTTTTTGTTGTGTTCATTGTATTATACATTTAGTGGTACCAGATATTAGAATGAACAAGAAATTGAAGAAAACAAGGGTGGTCTAATAATTTTTTCCATGACTGTATATAGAATAAGACTGCACGTCTTCCCGGTCAAAATGCCATTATGATCTGACATAACCTAAGTCTCTACTGCATAGTGTTGCCCGCAGGCAACAAATCACATTTTTAGACCTCACAATGTCCCTTTTTAAGAAAAAAATAAGTTTTTTTTTCTAATGATGCTACCAGACACATCTTTGTCCAAGGGAATGATGAGCCGAAGGTCTGTGGCATTCATTTGGGAGTGAGAAAAGCCCTTTTGGGAAGCAGCATCACATGGGGCAGATCGCCACAAGTAGGTACGATAATATCACTATTTTACATGTTTACATTAAAATAACTGTCTATAAAAATACTTGCATGTGCATGAATATACAAAGAAGCATTTTGATTGTTTGACTACTTTTTTATTTATTTATAAAGTAAAACTATTTATTTTCATTTGTTGCCTCAAAGGGACACTGTGGAGTTAGCCCAGTTTTGTTCAGGCAGCCTAAGCATTAGCATGTCTGTGTAGAAATGAGTTCAAATGCTTTTAAATGATCAATGTGGTTTTAACATGTTATCGAATATGAAGCACAATATGAATGAATAAATTAATAAATACATGACCTTCTACTATCATTACAGGTGTAATCGCAAGCAGAAGACAAACATCACTGTCCCCTTCTTGCACCCAAAGAAAATTGGTAGGTTGGACCTGCTCGACTCCATGACTGCACTCTCACGCAACAAAGTCAGTCAGTCAAATGGTACCACTTTCTAGTGTTTCACTTCCTGTACATGATAATCGTTACTTCCTGGCTGCTCTACCTAAGAGACTGTGAAGGCACTGGCATGGTGCAGACAGACGAAATGGGGCTCTATGCCTTTAAATCATACATTGCACAGGACCTCAGTCCTCTGTCCACCACAATTTCCATTCCTGTCCCAGATGCCTGCCTGGATCAAACAGCCCTCTGGCTCATCATGATTTGGTACCATTGCACCCTGCAGGTCCCTGAATCCAGTGTGTGAGATAGTTGAGGGCTTGGGGGTCAGCATTTTGATAAATACCTCAATTAAATCATAATGGTGATACATTTTGTTTTTTATCTTTCTGTAAAATTTTTACATTGTTGATTTGTTGTTTATTTGTTTATACTTGTTCCAATAATAAAATTCATCAGAGAAAACCTTGTTATATTATTACCCTTGATGCGTAATGTTGCCGTGAAGCAACGACCCAATATCTCTTTGGGGGGTGGGGGGTTGATTGATCTATTGACTGATGTATTTTCAGGAATCCCAAGCTCCTCCTAAATGTGGTGAAATATTTTTTTTCCAAAAAATTTAAAAGTCATGCAATAGAGAGCAAAAAACAACTTAATCTTTACTTTGTAGAACAAAGTACTTCCAAAATGATTCCAGAGAAACATTCTTAGTCCTCAGCGCCCCCTTGTGCTTTCGGTGTAACATAGTCATAGTGCAACAATAGGCTGGATGGCAGAAACATTGGCTGCAGTTGCAGCCCCATGCTAGTGGAGGGTGATTGTGTTTCACATCAGGCTTTGTGAAAGAACACAAAACCAAATGAAAACTGCAACAATATTCCAACTCCACACCCAGCCACACCAAGTCTTGATGTTTGAAAGTGACCTAAATGAATTAAGACACAAACACAAGTCGTCCATAGAAAATAACCAATGTAAATGGGGCAGCCGAGACTGGGTATTGAGGGTTTTTGTGTGTGCTACATACATTTGTACATACAAAACATTGCACACACTACATACATACATACATACAATACTACATTTGTACATACAATTCATTTGTTTCAGCATCCCAGGGCTTCACATCAAGAAGAAGCTGCAGTAAACAGACAGGAAGCCTGAGTGTTTTCTAACCAACACACAATATTGATTTGTACCACATGTCAGACATCATCCACTGGATCATGGCTGGGAATTACCTTTGTGCCTTTTATGCTGCTTATGTTCCCTCCCCTGGCATCCTACAGTATTTGTTTACTCAGATCAATATGGGATGAAAAAGATAAATTGCAGAGAAAACACAAGGGTCTAATCTTTTTCTTTATTATACATGACCATAAAGTATTTCTATGAAAACACAGAAATCAATCACATTTATATACTCTTCCTTTGTCCACACATAAATTATAGTCACAATTTCCATGCTGGTTCCATCTTTAAAAGGTAAAAACAACTAAGTTGTGGTATTTTAGTTCAAGTTTAATATTTTAAAATCAGCAAATGAAGCTGTCAACAGAAAATCCAAGTGGCCCATGCTACAATTTGGCCAGGCATCTACTTACGCATATTGTCCCTCCCCCAACCCCAGAGTACAGTCAAGTTCCTCACTGGGGTCATTCCACACTGCTGTATGGTAAACTGTGATATCTGAAATGGAGCATAAAAAAGAGACAGATCAGGGGCACGGTTGTGCAGCAGGTTGTGAACATGCCTCAGGTCACTGGTTTGATCCCCTTTCTGCGTTAAGTTTGCATGTTCTTCCCATGCATGCATTGGTTCCATACGAACACCCTGGCTTCCTCCCACAAAAATATGCTTGTTAGTTTGATTGTTCACTCTAGATTGCCATTGGATATGAGTGTAAGCCTGACTGGCTGTCTGTCTCTGTAATACCGCTTTCACACTGAAATTAGTGGGTCAAAGTGGGCTTATTCAACGCTAACAATCGGCAAGTCACTCATTCCCACTTCCAGCAGACCCCAGTCTAATAAGCAGCAGACGAGCTGTGTGGCTGTTTTTCCCTCTGGTGTTTTAAGCTGATGTCATCACCTTGATGACATCATCAGCGTGCCAAAACAGGATCAGGTAAACAATGGAAAGGAGCATTGAAGCCATGGACATGTTGGTCAGCTGTTTTCTGTACTTTTGTCCCTCTTTAAAAATGTTCAAACTCTGCACAGACTGAAAGATATTCCAGTGCTGATGATACAAACATCACTTATTATGAGGTGGCCTTGCTGTCGGCTGGTGACCTGTTCGGGGTGTACCCAGTCTCTCACCCAATGCCAGCTGGGATAGGCTTTTGCCCCTCCACAACCCCAAAAGGGATAAGCGATTAAGAAATCAATGAATAACAGATGGGTCATCCATCTTTTGAAAGAGGCTTGAATGAAGCACAGCAGTGATGACATTTCTGCAGACAAATTCACCATTGTAAATGCAAGCTCATGATAAGAAACAGCAATAAAACCTCATTGTAAAAAACAGATTCAGAGGATGGACTTTTCCATGTGCAGATTAAGAGGCCCAGCAGGGGAACAGTAACTCACATTTCTGTGCGATTTAACTTTGAACATTTTAGCTCTGACACTCCACATTACTTGCCGTTGGCTATTTAGTCCTCATTTTGTATTACAGGAAACCTTGAATAAAGTTACAGAGCATTACAGGCTCACTGCTTTAAGAATACTTTGCAGGTTGAAGGCCCCATTGAATCAGTTCTTGGGAAGATAACATAGAAAACACATTTTCCACAAAATGTATCAAATTAAACACAACGCTAGCTGTTCACAAGAGTGAGCATTTGCAGACTTGCATGACTTTGCAGATGTGAAGCTTTAATAATTATGGATCATCATAAAATTTTGTTTAAATAGTTTTAGATTTCAACAGACCTTCTGTTAAGACATGCAGTGTTTAACCAGAACAGAATCAGGTCATGTTGAGGAGAAATCACAGCTGAAGAGTAGAAAAAAAGTTTTGGTGGGATGTGAGCCAGAAGAGATAAGAGCAGGTGTCAAGATGAGTGAGAAGCATAAGCTAGTGACTCCTGAAGATGTGTTCATGCTGAAGACAGCTCTGTGCTTCACTGAATTGTTTTGAAATCATGCTAAACTTTTTTGCACTTTTTGTACAGTCATCAAAGACATACAGGTTGCTGAAATATATGTTATATGTATTATAATACCATACCTGATGTCTTTGTATTCCAGCTTGGGCAAGTGAATGTCTTTTTCAGATGTCCAGTCTTGAATTGCTTCTTAAAACACTCTGGTAAAAGTGCAGTTAAAAAAACAAGTGTTCCAAGGTCTCAATGTCAGAGTCACAAATAACACAGTTGTTTATATTGATGTTGAATCCTTGTCTCAGAAAATTAAATACAAGGATAGATATCCTTTACGGTTTTAAAATGATTTCTTTAGCTTTTTGTGATATTGGTAGGCTGAGGCAATTAGTTCTTATTCTGAATAAATTTCTTTAGGATAATCTTTCTACAGTTTTTTTTAACGGTAAAGGGAAAAGATTAGACATGAGGGCCCCTCGTATAACCGGTAGTTGAGGGTTCACCGGGCTCAGGATACATTGAACATTGTGATCACTTACATTGCATGTCTATTTGAAAATTTTCAGAGAATCTTTGGCAAACACCACATTTCTGTTCCTTTCAAGCCTGGAAACACGCTAAGGCAGAAGTTAGTCCATCCCAAGGACAAAATGCCTAGACACAGACGGAGCAATGTGGTGTACGCAGTCCAGTGCAGTGAGGAATGCTCAGACCTGTACATTGGGGAAACTAAACAACCGCTTCACAAGCGCATGGCTCAACACAGGAGAGCCACTTCCTCAGGTCAGGACTCAGCTGTCCACCTTCACTTAAAGGACACTGGACACCCTTTTGAGGACAGCAATGTGCAGGTTTTGGCGAGAGAGGAAAGATGGTTTGAAATTGGAGTTAAAGAAATCATCTTCACCAGACTGGAGAAACCTTCTCCCATCAGAGGGGGTGGACTCAGACACAACCTCTCAGCCACTTACAATGCTGTGCTAAGCTCTCTCCCCAGGAAGTTCTCCAAACATTTACACCTGGGAGCATGTGACTACAACATCTCACATGACAGGGGGACGACTCTCGGGGCTAAATCATTCTGTGGTGAGTTTCTATGAGTCCTTTATACAACTCCTCCCTTCTATTGTTGTTGTCTTCATTCTCTTGCAAGATAAATGTCACGTTCACAGGAACTTTCAGTGTTTTTTGGGCAGACTACGCCACCTGCTGGTTATGTAGTTGACACAGCAAGTTAGAGAGATTTTGCTCAGTCTGTGTACAAGCAGTTAACAAAAACAGATGCTGTGCAGCATGGGTGCATCCGAATAGTCTTTTTTTGATAAGGAACCTTCCTTACTGAAGAAATGACCCGGAAGCATTTAAGCGTCGACCATGATAAGTGCTGTTCGAATTCTCCAAAAGTTAAGGAAAGGAGGGTCGTTGCTTCCTTTAATATCTCCTTTAGCTTAGGAAACACTGGACCATCCTTTTCAAAAGAAAAGGAGAAGAAAATGCCCCATAATGCCTTGCGGCACGTGACGTGCATAAATACGGCTCCTGCCGAAGGTTTATGGAAACTTGGTGGACAGATAAAAATTACATGTTTAAAGGAGACATATCATGCTGATGCATGATTTAATTCTTACATATAATATAATAAATTTGAAAACAAGACCTTACACCCCCTAATTTTCAAAAAAGGAAATATTGTATTTTTTCTGATATCCTAGAACGAGATTTGATGCCTCTGAAAATACGTCATTGCGAGATGACTGCGAGATTTAAATCGTCGTGACGACACGAGGTTCCTTTCTTTTTATTGGAGTAATCTGATAAAACACTTCCTCCTCTGTGATGTCCCTTAGCCCCACAACCATCAGTCAGGAACACATCCACCCAGCAGCAGTATATAGCTCCCTAGCTCACACTCACTCATTACCAGCTCTGGCCTGTAGGGGGACTCAATACACGGTCGCTGCTTTGAGCCTGCCGGAAAATACAGAAGAAGAAGAAGGACAGGCTGGCTCTACCCCCGATAGAACTGATCAATCAGAGCACAAAGTGCTGTGACTATGCGAGTTTACTGTAGGTCACCCTGAGAACCGAGCGTTTCAACAAGAGCTTGATAATGGCCTAAAATGAGGATATTGAAAACGCTATTGTGGGGCAATGAAGGAACTAAATGACTTGTACTGAGGGCAGAAATGCTTTACAGGCATCCTAGTCTGGCATAGTGAAAAGGAGAAACAAGCATGATATGTCTCCTTTAAATTTAAAAAAGCACTCATTTTAAAGAATTACTTTTTCTCCAACACAATATAGACGAATATTTAACACACAATTTCTGTACTTGATAATATTGTATATTAATTACCACATTTCCACCTATCTTAATTTCTGAAGTGAATCATGTCAGTATTAAGACAGAGCGATGAGGCCTAACAACGTTTATTAAAAACAATCAATAAAAGAAGGACAAATGAAGACTTTTACAATACTCCAAATATAATAAATTCAAACAATGTTCATGATGATAAATGTGAATGAAACAGGGGGAATAGTGCTTCTTACAGTCTGCTGTATTATCGGGCTTCAGACTGTCAGTGTTTGCCAAAGATGTCAACATTTATAGATGCTCTCACGAACCTCACAGCAGTGAGCAGGAAACACACACTGCATGACCAAAAACAAAACACCATTACAGGTAAATCCTCTGATCATGGATTGTTAATGTTAACTGGTGAAGACACCAAACGACCCTTTGAGATAAGGCCGAGGACAATTGCGCTTCTTGTAGTTCATTTTCAGAACATTGTAGTTCGTCGTGGCTTACCTACGTCACAAGTAATCATCCTCACATAAATATGACATCAAAGTGAAAGTGCAGTCGAATTCCTCCTTGGCCACAGTTCTCCTTTCCTCTTATCTTTTTCCTCCTTCCCTTGACCCTGTGATGTTTTTTTATTGGGGTTAAGGTAAAGTGGATAGGAAAGGACTTAGGAAGGACTATTCGGATCCACCCCATGTCATTGTCTCGTTCATCTTGCTACAGAATGCGACAGAAATACTACAATGGCGACAAGGAATAACTGGCTGGACACGAGCACCATTGTCACTTTTCTCCAAGGGAAAAAGAAGAAAGGAGACGGCCGGTCGAAGAGGCAAAAGGCTAGGTTAACAGGGCAAATGAATTTCTACAGCTGTAGCAAGGATGGCCGGAAACACTGCTACTCATTCATGTTTGACACTAAATGTGAGCCAAGCTGGACCTCGCTGAAAAATATGTGGTACAGTTTGAAAACTACTCGACAGCAATGAACAGAACTGAAGATGCTCGGCTCAAAGCAGTGTTGCTACACGTAGCAGGAGAACGAATGCATGATATTTACAACACTCTGGCAACGGCATCTGATAAGTGTGCAGATACAAAGCGGAATATATCTGCAGTGCAAGAACCAGGAGGAAATTTGGACAGTTATTACACCAGACTATACGCAAAGAACTGTGAGTTTGTAAGTGTTGAAGCAGAAATTTAAATGCAAATAATACAAAAGCTGTTAATCATCCAGACTGCACAGGAAAGCCTTGAGAGAACCATAGGTGAGACTAGATGAGCTTCTAGGTCATGGAAGAACACTTGAACGATCGGAAATGCAAGGAACTGGTTTAGAAAAAGGCACTTAAGCAACCGTGAACACGATGGATCAAAAGACTGAAAAAACATGTCAGCAAGTAATCAGGAACACTACATCCAGAGAACTGCTGTAGGAAATATGGAGGCAAACACCCCCATGATGGCTAATTTCCTGCAAGAGGAAAACAATGTAGAGCCTGTGGTAAGCAGAACCACTTTGCAAGACAGTGCCATTCAAAGTTGAAGGACAATAATATCAGACAATTGCAAAAGAGAGACAAGCAGCATCCAAAGAAAGATCACAACATAACAAAGACTGCGCCAGGTGAGAAAATTGAGCAAAACTCTTCAAGTAGTGATGAAGCATATGTACTTGTTGTAAATGCTGAAGATATGTGAAGAACTGACCACATTTCATGCATCAGATGTCATTCTCTGAGGCACCAGAATAGTGATTTCTTCAGCATTCCTTGTCAGAGCGTTAAAGGTAACCCATGAAGGACATCAAGGCAAAGAAAAGAAGCATTACTTAGGACCAAAGTTTGGTTCCTAGACATTGATCATGAAGCAGAATCAGTAGTATGTGGTTTTCTTGCTTGCCAGGCAAACACACCAGTCACACATGCTTAATCTCTAACAATGACAGCTCTTCCAGAAGTTCCCTGGCGTAATGTTAGTGCTGATTTCTATGGACCATTCCTGTCTGGAGACTATTTGCTTGTTATCATAGATGACTACAAAGGTTTTCCAAAACTGACAATGGACCACCATTTAGCAGTGAACAGTTTTCCCAGTGTGCACATTACTTTGGATTTTGTTATCACAGAATCACACTTCTCTTCCCACCTCTCTGACCCTAAGCCAATACTACGGCTATGAGATTTATGCAAACCCTAACCAAAGCTGTACATGTGGCTAAAACACAAGGAATCCCTTAAACACCTCCCTGCACGAGCAGAGATCTACAACTCGCAGCACAACAGAAAACCCACCAGCTGAACTGTTGTTCTAATGAAAGATGTACACAAAGATTACTTCTGTCACTCAGTCTGCAAACAACAGTTCAGACTCTGAAGTAAGAGCAAGAAACAAGACAGCAAAGGACAAAATAAAAAGTCTTGTAGACTCTCATCATCATGCTACACCGTACTCTAGGGTTCACCAAATATATTTGCCAGAGGGCCAGAATTTTACCGGACAGTCACCTTAACGGCTGGACCCTCAAATAAATAAATAAATAAATCAAATTTTGGTGTAACATTATTAATTGATGTTTATTGTTTTTTTTTTATGTCATTACAAAACTGAAGGCATTTTTAGTCTCTATAAGTCAGGTTCCTATCACCTATATACCACAGTCAACCACCAGGAGTGACTCAATTCAAGTCAACTTTATTTATAGGGCACTTAAAAAACAAACACAGTGAAAGTGAAAGATAAAGTTCTCTTAACACTGGTAAAATGGCCCTCTCAAGGGCACGGAACAAAAAAGTCATTCTTCAGAAAGAATTTTTCAGAGCCATTGGGCATCCCACCTGATTAAAAAAAAGGCCATGTGATGCTTTTAGGAACGTTGAGTGTTTTTGGTCAGACTGCTTGTTTAGTAGTAGGCAAGATAGAAGGATGCTCTGCCAGTGTACAGGCACTTAACAATCAACACAGTTTTTTTAATTTATTAATCTCAAACTTAAAGAAACAAACATCAATAACGTCAAAATAATACATATGTGCACCAAACGACTGTACATGTCCATTACATAAATGTACACATGTGAGAACATACACATTTAAGTCAACAAAACAACCAGCTTGAGAGGAGACAGAATGAAGCTCCTATAAAATGATCACCACAACCATTCAGACATGAGGACCGTCCTGAAAATGAGATGTACCATCTCAAGAGACTAACTTCTAATAAAGCCGACGACAGGACTATGGTGCATGGATCTGTCATTAACTTTAATTCTTACTTTAGTCCACTTGTCTCCGCTTACCTCCCTTCCTTTGCCCTCACACCCAATACAGCATCGTGTGGATTTGCTGTTCATCATGAGACTGGGATCCACATTCAAGATTTCCTGCTGCTTAACAGATCGTTTTTTCTTGCCGCCATGATGGAGGGATTCATAATTGGCTATATGGATTCATGTTAGGTATTGGGTGGTTATATCTATCTATCTATCTATCTATCTATCTATCTATCTATCTATCTATCTATCTATCTATCTATCTATCTATCTATCTATCTATCTATCTATCTATCTATCTATCTATGTATATGTATATATATATATATATATGTGTGTGTGTGTGTGTGTGTGTGTGTGTGTGTGTATTTTATATATGTATATGTATCTATGCATATATATGTATCCATAAAATGAAGAGTTTTATGCTCTATTGTAAAGTGTCTTGAGATAACACTTGTTATGAATTGGCGCTACACAAATAAAGATTGATTTATTGATTGATTGATGAAGCAAGGAACTTATCTGGTCCTGTCCATTCCTTACAAATCAGATCTAATACTGAATTAACATAATTCATCATTATCGTTATTATCATGTAATAATATAAATAGAAGGGTAATAGTCTCATTTTACAAAGTACAGTAAATCTTTATGGAGAATATCTCTGCAAGCACAACTCCATTCTTCATATATGAACCTTCAAGAGAACAAACAAGACACACTAATAATGAGCAAGCACTTCAGAAATTGTAATTGTATATGTACTTATATACCTCTACATGTTATGCATACCGTATATACACAAGCATACCTATTTAAATGTACACATCTGATTTCATTAACATCCATCACATAGTTCAACTATGTAGGCTATCTGTTCTGAACTACATTTTATGTTACTGAAAACCATTATTTACATATGTTACGAACAATCAGTGTTATATGATGCACAATTAACATTACTTGTAAGCAATCAAATTGTTTTGGTTTAAATTCAAAATTTTGTTAAATTACTTGTAAGAATCTAATTATACTAGTCTATAGTCTAATTTAAATATTTTTTTCTATTGGAATTTCCAAAAACTTACTTTCATAGACCCTTTCAGCAGTTACACTTTCAATTACCAACTCAATTTTCTCGTCAATTTGTGTATTTCCAAAAAACATAAACCAGGTAACTCACGTTTAGCGATAATTTGTTTTTTGCAAACCATTATTTAAGTTTATACAATTTATTCTGGACCATGTTTAACAGCTGCTGTTATCACCAGTACACAAAATATTGGTGTCATCAGCCAACACAATACATTTCAGAATATCCAACACTTAACGATATCATTGATATATAAAATGAATAATTTTAGGCCCAGTACTTAGCCCTGTGGGACACCACAGGTAATGTATAAACACCTGGACCTGTGGTGACCTAACAAACTGAACTCTGTTGCTGGGGTAGCTCTTCAGCCAGTCTAGAGCCACTCCTCTTATGCCATACTTCTCCATCCTGTTAATTAATATACCATGGTCAGTGGTGTCAAAATCCTTCTTCTTTGGTTTTGGAGCCATCTTCTATGATTTTGAAACTATTTTCCTGTTTGAATTAGTTGTGTTTTTGCCATTATATGTTCCATATACTGACTGCCTAAAGAACCAGAACAAAGTGACAAATTGAGAGAGCTGTTGAGTGTTGACCTAAAAATTTAACGAAGACTACTTTTGGTTTGACAGTGCTGTCTTCTTCCATATCAATCTCCAAGGTGATGCTGTCATTGCAGCTCAGAGGTACAGCTGGGCTGCCTGGAGGTCACAGATATCACAGCAGCTCACTGGCTGTGATTGTTATGTCATTTCACACAAGGCTAACAACACAAACCTATTTTCAGGTGACATTCAGAAAAAGAGAAACCAACTGAAGGTGACATAAAAACAAAACAGAAACAGCAGAAGGGAAGTAGCTGTTACACTGTGAAGAGGTGTTAAACAGTTTGTTACTCATACAAACCCATAGAGGGGGATGTTTGATAAACTTGCCAGGCGAAACACTGCAAATAAAGACAGAGATGTTTATGAGTACAGATGCTGGGGTAGTGAAGCTGTGTTTCTGGATGGTATTTTGGCTCTGCCACAACCTGCCATGTTCACATGAGTGGCGCAGGAATTAGTCAAAAAATGCAGGAGTGTGTTAGCATTTCATATTTCTTGTTTAACACGCCTAAGTCTTTAGAACACCAGTGACAGGTAAGTGCCTTAAATAAGGTTAATGGTGAAACACACACAAGATTCCATTATTTAATGGGAAATAAAAAAACTAAAAGTAAAGCTCCTGACTAACTGCTAACATGGGCTATAAAATGGTGGAAGACCTAACAGCAAGCATTTCTGACCATTTTTAAATATTCACACACCATTGCCACAGCCCCAAGGACCAACTTCATAAGGTTGTTTCAGAGGAAATTCTCAAAAAGAGGTTACAAGCAAATCCTTTTCCCAAGAGACTAACTTCTGGTGTGAAATTCCAGTATGCACTGCAGATATGTGACTCTCCTCCTTTTTCTTATCAGTCAAACCATCATGTTGTAGTTCATTAGTACCTTACTAACAGATTTTCCCATTCGATAATTATGCTTGAGCTTAAAACATTGTAAAAGGTGCGTTTGTCTATTAAGATTATCACAAAGTACAGAACATGGATATTTTGTAATTTTTTATTCTTCACAGAGCTCATTATGATGCTATCTTCTGCATTGGCTTACAAAAATATATCATCCTGGAGCACTCTATAATTGTGAGGGTCAATTGTGTAAGTGGTTTTACATTTCATATTAAGTTAAAACATGATTTTAAGGAGCCTTTTGCTTACAAGTTTTATTTCCAAGATATTGTTAATATTGCATGTTGGTAAGTTGGAAGAAGAACAACATCCTGACTACTAGTTTACTTGTTTTATAAGCAAACATGAAAATGATGTAAGCTTTAACAGTGAATTGGCATATTTGAGTAAATTAAAGTATTTGACCCAAAGTGTACATAATGTCATCATAATGAATGATCACAATTTCAATGAAGTTAGGACATTTTGTAAAATGCAAATAAAAACAGAATACAGTGATGTGTAAATTACTCTCAACCA
Source organism: Scarus forsteni (assembly GCA_036419115.1). NCBI lineage: Eukaryota > Metazoa > Chordata > Actinopteri > Labriformes > Labridae > Scarus > Scarus forsteni. Next base: position 4,459,833 of record JAZDUH010000383.1, on the reverse strand, counting down.
TTATTCAATTGAATACACTACAACGAGAAGATACTCCATTTTCAGCCTGATTAACAACCCTGACAGGCTCAGTCATTTGCAAACTTGGCTGAGGTTCACCACTTGTAACAGTTTAAGAACCCCCCCCCCCCCCCCCCCCCGCAAAAAAATAAATAAAATAAAAAAAGACAAAAAAGACAAAACCCAAATATAAGATGTTCTTCAAAGGTGTTCTTAAATCCAGTGTTTCAGGTTTATTTAACAGGAAAGGGTAAAGGGGTTGTGCTCAAAACTTATAATGTTCAAAAACAGTCCACACAAAACTCAAAACAGAAAAAATCTATCAAAATGAAAATAGGCAATGCATTGCAAAAAGTGAAAAAAAGAAGAAGATTATTCCACAAGGGGAAGATTCATTAGTCTCACCAGGAAAACATTCCTCTGAGGTAGAACCCACTGGCAATCTCCTCCCAGAACACTCCACTGGTTCTTTACTGGGTGAACACAGTCCTTGCCAAGCTGCCCAGCTACTCTCTGGCTCTTCCCTGCAAAGTCTCCCTACCATTATTTCTCTTTCTCGTCTCCTTTGTTCTGGTCACACCCCTCCCCCTCTTCAACCTGGCTGCAGCAGGTCACCTGACCAGGAACCTGGAGCTAAACAGACTTCACCATTCAATAAGATCAGTCATGTAGTTATCAGGGCGAGCAAGGAAATCAAACCTTGCAAAGATTTTGTTAATATGTAAATCCTCAAATCAAAACAATATTCTCTTCCCCAAAAACACACTTTCTGGCTGTGTCACAACGCGACCATCTTGAACCAATGGGATCACGATGTTCACAAACAGAGAAATGAGAAAGACCAGACTGAAGGAAACAGTTTTACAAACTGTGATCTTAGAAGAGTGTAAAACAGCCTCATAGCTGTTCTTTGCAAAGGGTTCTTTGTTTTATAATGTCATTGTAGGGTTAAAATACTCTGACCAGAAACCTATTTCATGAAAACTAAACACAGATGCATTTACAACTTCTATTTCAGTTTCTAATGGCTGAAAAGTTGCCATCAAAAAAGTCCCTTTTACACCTGCTAAACAAGCTTTGGCTCGCACAAGCGTGGGCCAAAGCTCTAGTGTTTCTGCAGTTAGAGCGGCCCTTCATTAAATAATTAGCAGGTATTTCATACTGACATTCAAACCTCTACTGTGAGGGTACTTGCTGTAGCTACACACTGGGTGACATTTAGAACAAAATCAGGAGTGTGTGGACCTTTTTCTTGATTAAAGGGATAGTTCAGTTTTTTTGAAGTGGGGTTGTATGAGGTCCATATGGCCACAAAGTACATTAGATGCATTAGAAAGCTCTCTCTTTTCCCTCAGTAAGCCACAATTTGTAAAAGTTTGTGATGCCGAACCTGCTGCAAGCAGGGAGGTATTGTACCAAATACAAAGGTTATTTTCTCCACCTACAAGAACTTCCATCAAAAAATAGCACAGTTTAAAAGTATACTACCCAGATTTTTTAAATGTATTTTTTATGGGCATTTTTGTTCCTTTATTGATAGGAGAGAGACAGTGGATAGGCTTGTGAAAGGGGGTGAGAGAGTGGGGGAAGACACTCTGCAAACTGGTCACAGGCAGGATTTGAACCTGGACTGGCAGAAGCAAGTACATGGGGTGTCTGGTTGCTAACCACTCCGCAAAACTAGCACCCCCCCAGAATTTTTTTGAGTGCATTAACTTTTCATAGAAATGAAGTTTACATGAAAAAACTGAACCATCCCTGTAGGAGCAAGTGAACTGCACTTAAATACAGTTTACTTCAGGACTGACTCATTGCCTCATCAGCAGAGATGGTGACAGTGTCTCTATGTTTCTTGGGTTGTTGTTTTCTAATGTGAGAGCTCTGCTTACGTACTTGTGCATTCATTTTTTATGTCGTAAAGTTTTTTTGTAGCTTCAAGAAAGTTGGAGAAATAGCTGGAAGTTCAGCCCAGCCTCTTCATTTGTCTTCAAATACAAATCTGATGATTTCAGTGTAATTTAATGGAGTGCGGCTTATAAACCTCCCAAGGTGGTTAATTGATAGTAAGGTGAGTAGCAGCAGTGGTTTAGTTTACATTTATCAATTAAAATCAAACAAGAACATTTAGTTACTGGTTTGTTGCCAAGCTAGTGGGTTCATCTCCCCATCCCTGGAATTCTGTTGTGATTCGGTGGTTACTGCAATGGAAACACTTTAGGAACATGTGTCTACAACTGCATACCAACCAATCCCACCTCTGCATTTTAGAAAAACACAAGGTTCAGTATGTAGATAATAGTTTACCATTGGAACTAAAGCATTATTCAGCACTGGTGTTCACTATGTTCAATTTAGGAACACCGTCCATAAAATCATAATTTAACCAAAACTTGTGCCGTATCTTAGTTACTGGGGTAAGTTACAAAAGTCATTTACATTCACTGGTTATCCTCAAAAGAATAATAAGGATCATCATCATCAGAGCAGGATTCTTGGATCATACTTATTAATTATACTTAAAGCTTAGAATATTACAATTTGCAGAAAGAAAACACAACTCCTTTTCAAAGCTCAAAATAACCAATTACCAAAAAATATCCAGAACATTTTTCTGAATAGAGGGGCAACTTTGATTTAAAGGGATTGTTTGATTTTGGATCTTGTTTCGTATAAACAATGAGGAATGGTTTTGTTTATCAGTATGTGGAGAAAAACTTGGATACAGTTTGACTGTGGAACTCAAGCAATGGTAAAAAAAAAAAAAAAAAAAAAGAAAAAAAAGTTAAAAAAATGATGTGTGTATGATTTTTACCAGATACGGGCATAAAGAGGAGCTTTAACCATTATTTGTGTGATCTCTGATCATTTCTACTGCTGCTGTATATTCTTTGCTAGTGTACCATTGTGTTTGTTATTCATGTATTCAGATTGTTTGTCTCCTTTGAATATAAAGACCATTTTTGAGACATAGGTCTTTTGGAACATGATGATAAGTTAAAGGAAATGCATGAGATCTTATGATGTGTGAGAGGACAACTAAGGACACCATTGATATAATTTGTTTTATTTTGTCATTCCAAAAATACTACCATATTGAACTGATTAGGATGTGCTCAGAATAACTAGTATTGGCTTTCTTATTCACAAGGGAGCTTAATAAGAAGTGTCAATTCCTTTTGGAGAAGTAGTGGGATTTATTGAGTGAAAACTTCTTCACACTCCTTTCCAGACTCATAAACTACATTACAGTCTTGTTAAACAGTGAGGGTTTAAATTAGGCATAATTTCATGTTATTTGGCCCCAGACCATCAATCAGAGCCTTTGCCATGAACATCTTTCAACATCCTTATGAATCTATTCTCCCTTACTTTATGCTACAGAGATGGATAAATAAGGAAAGTCTCATATTCCTGCAATATTTCTACAGCTTAGTCCACATTAGTAGTCTGTCTATTTTGTGAGTTATGTGTGTCTCACAGGGACTCTTAAAATAGATTACTATAGCAGAATAAAGATGGAAAAGACATTTGAAAGTGACAGAAGAAAAATTAAAGGCACACACATACAATAAAGTTGTCAGGGCTTATTTATGGAAGATCACAAAAACATCCGCTGGGATGAGATGCCTTTCCGTGCTCTACATGACACTCTGCGGAGGTATTAAAGAGAAACAAATACAAGCATCAGATTTTCAGGAGCAGAGCAAAGATATTCCTCCACCTTTTCCCTTTTATGTTCTTTTAAAGTTTGGCCTGAGTTTCTTCATCAGGGCATGAAGTAGGTTGTCAGACTTTGTGTAACTTAAGTATATAATAATTATCATTTTTCACTACAAGCATTGCTATTATGAGACCAGGGGTGAGGAGCAGAAGCTGAAATATTATTGAAGAAAAGTAAATCCTGATTGTTCACAGAATGCTTGTACAGATCAGTACAGAAGTGAACTAAGCATTCAAGGAGAAAGAAAACCCAAATAAAAAAAAAGAATAAGCCAGTGCTTAGTGAACAAAACTGATTAAAGAATTGCTTTATGGTTTCAGAGCAAGGAAGACAGTTTTTTTTTTTTTTATAAGAATGGATCAATAAACATAAATTATTATCAGCTCTACCTCAGGGGTTGGCAACCATTTTGCTATGAAGTGCCACTTTCAAATGTTCCTGTTACCACCTCAGCATCGGATTCATCACATTTAAAGGTGTGTTCACATCGCTCCCACGATGTGATGGACACAATTTGGGCGAATTGGTTGAGCTACTGCATCAATACTAGGTAGCATTGCTTGGTTGCCAAAGTTGAAAAATTAGAATTTTTCGGGGACATTGTATGTGACTGTGTCGCAACGGCCGGTCAGCATTATGTGGGTGTGTGACGATTATCAAAATTATTCAAGAGTCCATTTAATAATGAGTTTATGTCAAACTATCCCCAAAAATGAATCAAACTTCACAACAATGGAGCGCTATACAACATTGCATCCATACTTATAAAAACTCCTCAACTCAGATTATGCTTTTCTCTGTTCTTTAGCAGTGAATCAGAATTTGTAAAGATGGGTATGTAACAGGGATACATTTCAATCTTAAGCAAGAAAATTTCTGTCTTTTGTAAAATCATCTGTGTATGTATTTATCATGTATTATATGATATATTTAAAAAAATAATATTGAAGGTGAAACGAGGAGGATGAGGACCACTTGAGAATTCTTCCATACATATGAAGAATTATCACCATCTACAATGTGAAAAAAATTCATTGATGAAAGACACTGCTCAGCAGATTCATGTATATACTGAACACAGCGACAGGTGCCTTTCTGTCACTGTGATTTCTAACATATTTTTTTTTCTTCTTTTTTTGCTTGGCTCCATGATCTGGGGGAATCAGTCACTCTAAATTGCAAACAACATACCAGAGGTCAGTTTAGTTCATCTTTATTTTTTTATTTATTTATTTTGGGGGGTGGGGGGTATTTTGTGCCTTCGTTGATAGGAGAGAGAATGACAGTGGATAGACTTGTGAAAGGGGGAGAGAGAGTAGGCCAGTAGGGGAAGACACTCTGCAAACTGGAAACAGGCTGGATTTGAACCCAGGCCAGCAGAGATACGTATATGGGATGTGCCTAGTCACTAACCACTCCGCCAAACCAGCACCCCAGTTTAGTCCATCTTTAACAACATAGAAGGCCTTGCACTCTTCAGGTCTCAGAATATCTGCTCGCAGACCTGATGATCCAATGACCTTCAGGCTTGAAAGCCTTAAATTTGGGTAAAACCGTCCTGCAGGTAAAGGAGCTGCTGCCATGTGCCGCTGCGGTTTTAGTAACTCTGCAAACTTTGTCACCCACAATAATGAACTTGTGACAAGTGGGGCCCTTCCACAGCATCAGCTCCAGCTGCTTGGCTGCCGGTCTCCCTCGCCACCTGCACTCCAATGAGCATCACAGATCTCAGGCAGAGCACGGCAGGTTCATGAGATGTGTTGAATGCAGTTATAGGTTAAAGAAGATGAACAATGTAAAAAAAAAAAAAAAAAAACACATGCTGCCTGCATGCCAGTGGTTAGACTGCCGTACCACCCTTGGCATGCCCTAAGTTGCCAGCCCTGGGCTTGACTTGTGGCTATGCATTGAGTACATATTTTCTTGTTTCAATTCTGTTGATCTTGATCAAGTCTTTATCAAAACATTTCATGGATAGTCTTTGTTGGTTTCAACAGCTGTTAGAACCATGGCAACCACAGACACAAGTGGCCATGGGTCCTCAGGCAATACAGTCACTTGTAATATGAGAGCATTGTTTCTTGTCTGAACTGTCAACAGTTTTAGAATCACAATTTTAGTGAGGGAGCAACAGAAAGTATGTGTTGTTGGTAAATAGTCTAGTCAGCAACACTAAAGTCAGCAACATCTGCTATTTCTGCTGGGTGCATGATATTCCTTCATAAAATTCCTGTATTCATGGCAGGTTAAAGAATGTCCTCAGTAACGTATGGTGACAAAAACCACCATATCAAAAGTACTCAGAAAGTTTCCTTCTAATTCTGAAAGTCTTTTTGCCTCTTTTAGCCACAGAACAAATGATGCGGAGCTGTAACTACAAATGGTGATTAAAGAAAGCTTTTATTCAAAAGAACAAGAAGTCTGAGAGGAGAAATGACCGCTTGACTGAACTTCAAAGTGGAGTGTGAGGAAAGATGTGATGACACTGATAAGCAGAGAGGAAGAACAGGAGAGGTCAGGAGAGTAGACTGGAGTGTGAGGACCAGGGGGATGAAAGAAGTGACTCGGATAAATGGTAAGAAAGAGTTTCATCCTTTAAGAAAAAATAAGACTCAATTAAAACTCCATTAAACTAAACCAGTCCTTCACTCCCTGCAATTCTACAACCTACGACTGCCTCTTCAGAGCCAACATTTTTCTATACACGTTTTTTCAAATTACTTCACTTTTTATACATAAAAGTTACAGTTCCATCAAATGCAAGGGACAGTCATGACACTCTCTTCCTGACACTCAGATTTGAAAATGGAGTACAAATACAGCTTACAGGTACAGTTTCATGACGGGAGCATATTAGAGATTTAAGGGTGAAATGAATTACATTCTCTGTCAGATGCTATAAAGTAGGAAGATAAATGTAATTCTATAAATAGTTAATCTTGCCATTTAATGGGGAAAAGAGACTGTGGCCATTCACACTTCAAGCATTTCAAAGAAAATACAATCTGATCTTAGGCTGTTTTTTAAACAGACTGATTGTTTGACATTCAAATACAGTAATATGTTGTTTTATTAAACAAATGCCTCCAGCCTTTCAACAGGCCGTGCATGTGAAACAGCTCTAACAGTTCATCCTTTTAATAATTTTTCACATGTGCTGCAACATTTATTGTACAGATTATATTTACTGTGAGACTGACTTCCGGACAAAAACCATGTTGGGAATGGTATATTGTTGTATATAATAAAGTAATAAAATAATATATAAACATATATATCCATATACACAAGATACAGTCATTAAATGATGGGACTGCACTGTGAGCACAAAACCATGCAAAGTCGCATTGCGTTTTCATGCACACCTGCTGTAAGTTTCCAATAGTGACGTCTTTAGTCCATTGCTCGCTACTTATTGAAATGCACATGGTTTTTCTAAAGCAACAGGAAATGATTATCTTCAAAGTTAAGCGACAAATTAACTAGAAAGTCTGAAAAACAACTTAAAAGTCAATAAAACCGCAGCAGAATTATTTCAAACATTTACTGAGGTGTATGGGGAACACATGTCATGTGCAGATTTCGTAAAGACAAAAAGGATGTCCAAGATAATGAACATCCTGGGTGCCCATGCACATCTAAAACTTTATAAAAACATTCAATAAAATGAACAAATTGCTAAAAATGACCAATGACTTGGTATATATCAGGATATTTTTAATCAGTAAAAACAATATCTGATTCTGTATCAGAGAGGAAAAATTGTTTGACTTTCTCGATTCAACTTAGGGGCTAAATCTGCAGCCCAGGCAGCTTCTTCAGGAAGATAGAAGCTTGAGTGTACGTTCAGTGTTGTCATACTGCAGCTCCAACACAAACTTCCTCTGTTAGTCAAACAAAACTGGATGTTATCTTGACAGACTGGCGTATATGCCAACAAGAAGTGGTCAGGTGGACTTACAGGACAAGAAACTGGAAGAAGAGGAGATATGCAACAAAACAATATTTTACACTTGATCTTTATTCCTACAGCAGCTGCAAACACATGAGCCAACATGCATACACAGTTACACAAGCTCTGTGTGACACAGTGCTTACTTACTCTATGGCAGCAGATATTAATTAATTATAAAATATCGAACTCCTCAGTGCATTGTCCGCTCTTCAAGGCACACAAGTGCATAGAGATACAGTATTTTGGGTTTTGAGTAAATACAGCTTTCAGCCATAGTTTCCCTTTTTCTGTGTTTGTGCTGCTGCATTTGAGCCCATGAGTCAGGGAAAAGGGCTAGTAGGGACAAGATTGTTCAGCATATGCCAAACCTGAAATAAGAAACGCTTGAACTTATCAACATGGATTTGAAGCCTTGTGGGCAGTTGCACTAACAGTCATCCTTTAATAGGAGGGGGGCAGCATAAGCTCCAAGCACATTGGCAAAGAGTGTTTCACTGAAAAAACATGCCTTCTCTTCTTCAGCTCAAACAGAAATAAAATAACTAGTTACTTCACAAAGTACTCAAAAATATCTACCTCAGCAGGAACAGAAAAATGTCCTCATATGCTTCAAACTGCCATAAACAACACATCCAGACTTAGTAAAAAGTCCTGTGGATAAAAAAAAAAAGTTCCTCATATTTAAATCCCTGCTGAAGTCTGCAGGCTGTCAACTAGAAAAAAAAGTTAATGAGCTTTAATGGGCCTGAGGGAGCTGACAGTAATGGTTATATTATGATGTGCTCACTGACAGTTCAGAAAAAAGGCAATTAGGTGGATAAATAAAATGTCAACATAAAGTCTTCAAATATAACACCAAAGAAAAAAAGAGGTTTAGTCCAAAAGCGTTAATTACAGCTGTACTTAAAAACACCTCAGAAATAAAATAATAACAAAACAAAACTAGAAAAATTTGTCAGTATGATTATGAGATTCTGTATCATTTGTTTTTGTTAATTCACCGTCAAAAATAAAAGGTTTCACATCTTCACATGGGAAGTTTCTCTCTGAGTTTTTTAAAAATACAAATATTTAAGCAATTTCAGGATGTGTTAACAACAGAAAAAAATAGCCCTCATAGTTACTTGTAAATGTAAACTGGTCAGTGTGGGTGAAATCAAACTCTCAAGGCAAAAGCTTTTGATTAAACAATTAATCCATGTTAACACCCTCACTTATGATCAAGTGGATTGGAAAATGACCAGAAAAGTGAGATACTAGATGAAAGTGGCTGAAATTAGTTTCCTCCAGGGGAAGAAAGGGATCTGTCTTTGAGGTGAGGAGTTCAGAAAAAGCATGAAGTAGAGCTGCAGTAACTTCACAATGAAAAGAGCCTGTTGAGGATGTTTGATTTGGGATGCTTCCTCAGTTTTGGTCTTTAAGGGTCTTTCTTGCATTTTTTAAATGGGAAGAGATCCCAAACAGACCTGGGTCCTCATTTATAAAGCTTGGTTATGCACAAAACACAGCTTGAAAGTGGCGTACGTCACTTCCCATGCAAAGGTGATTTATAAAAACAAACTTGGCAGGATAATGTGCACATCAGTACATGAACTTTGATCCGGGCACACAAACATGTTGGAGATGGGGAAAACTGGTGGTAAAGATGGTGAGGTGTTGACTTGAAGCCACTCTTCCATCCTTCAGAGCTCAATCTTTCTGCTTCCTGGCAAACTGAAGCCTTTTTCTGGTTAGCCTTACTAATTAGTGGTTTTCTGAAGGCTTCACAGCTGTTCAGTCCCAATCCCTTGAGTTCCTCTCGCATTGTGCATTTGAAAATCAACCAACCAATCAATCAATTAATCAATCAAACTTTATTTATAAAGCACTTTGCATACATACAATTTAGCATAAAGTGCTAAACATCCAAGTACACAAACGGATAAGAGTCAGAGGAAAATAATAATTACAATACTTATAAAATAATGAAAAAATCGAAACCCCACCCACCCTCCCAGCCCACATTCAACACAGTTTGCCACTCACGGACACACTCATGCATTCAAGCACAAACATGCTACCAAGCACTAATGCACACTCAGGGACACTTGTCAGGACTATTCAACCACAGAGGACTGAGGAAATGCTATCTTGAATTAAAAATGAGGAAACTCAGGAGCAAAGACTAAATGGATAAACCCTGATAGAATATATAAAAGGTAAAAGGGCTAACAGTTGAATAAAAATAAATAAAACTGTTTAAAACCCAACACTAAAAGCAGTAAAGTAAATAAAAATTTAAGGTAGGCTTTGAGTTTGCATTTAAAAATATGAACAAAAGGGACTGCTCTCAGGTTCTCAGGTAGACTGTGCCACAGGTGGGGGCCATAATAATGAAATGATGCTTCACCTTATGTTTTGGTTTTTACTTAGGGAACAATTAAAAGATTGCTACTTGAAGACATGAGGGCTTTACTTGCTCATATGGTAAAAGCAAATCAGATAAATAGGATGAACTAAGACCATTAAGAGATTTAAAAAACAATAAAACAACCTTAAAATATTTTGTTAAAGATACAGGAAGCCAATGCAGGGACTTAAAATTGGGGTAATGTGGGCTCTCCTCCTGGTCTTCGTCAGCATGCGAGCAGCTGAGTTTTGAAGGAGCTGTAGCTGTGAAATGTTATTTTTAGGAGAGCATTGCAGTAATCAGTTCTGCAGGTAATAAAAGTATGAAAAAGAGTCTCTGCACTGGCTTGAAAAGGAAACTGGTGCACTCTGGAGATATTCTTTAAATGATAAAAAGCCTTTTTGGTAACGTCTTGTATGTGATTCAAGACTGATGTTAAAATCAAATGTTACATACTGATTTTTAACTTGTCTGCAGGGGTTAAAAGACAGAGCTTTGAGTTTGCTCTCCAGTCTCTCTCTGAGGACCTGAACTAAAACCCAAGTTTTGTCCTAGTTGAGCTGCAGAAAGTTGCCTGCCAACCAGGACTGGACGTCTATACACGGCCATGTAAAGTTGAGTGTCATCAGCTCAGCTGTGAAAGTTGATGCCGTGTCTCCTGATGACATCTCCTAAAGGTAACATGTAAAGATTAAAAAAGTGTTAGACCTAAAATGGAGCCCTGGGGAACGGCACAATCCATTTCATAGGTTCTTGGTGAGTGTTCCCAATGGTGTTTAAATAAAATTTCCTGCCATTGTGAGCCAGTTAAAAGCAGTACCACAGATGTCAATGAGGCTTTCTAAACGAATCATGTGATCTACCATGTCAAATGCAGCGCTCAGGTCCAACAGAGCTAAAACAGAATTAATTTCTCATCCATATTGGACCTGAGGTCACTTATATTTTTGAGCAGTGCTGTCTCTGTCCCATAATTATTTCTAAAACCAAACTAAAATATGTCACCAATGTCTTTAGAAGTTATAAAATCATGGGGCAGCTGATACACCAACTTCATCTGTATCCAGAATGTAACAAGATGGGGGTTTTGTGGATTTCAGGTCTTTAGAGAAGACTATCTTTTCTATAATTCTGCTTAAAAATAACAGGTCTGTAATTGTCATGCACTACTGTATCCAAGTTGTTTCTCCTCAGAAGAGGTCTGACACAGGCTGTATTAAAAGCAGTGAGAAAGACCCCTGTCTGAAGAGAATAATTTGCTATATTAATAACATCATGTTTAAAATCACTAAAAGAGGTTTTAAAAGGGGATGTGGGGATAAGATCTAAAGCACATGTCACTGGTCTAAGATGGGAGACAACTTTTTCAAGCACTGCAGCATCAACCAGGACAAGCCTCTCCAGTGTTTCCTCATTTAAAAGCATAGACTTAAAACTGTTAAAATTACTAGGCCTACTAGGCTTATGACAGCCAGGTGCTGAAGCACCCACAGCGGCAGCCACAGGAGGGAATGGGGCTGGATATACAGTATGAATGTCTTTCACAGATCTCTTAAGTGTTGTGATGAGGTGGAGAAGGTCATGCTTCAGGAGCCCTGACTGCTGTCTGCCGATGTCATTCGTACCTTCATGGATGATGACTGATGTGATTCCTGGTCTGGCTGTAATCACTTTGGTGGCTTTGGTGGTGATGTTGCGGACTGTGACTCAGAGAAAGCAGCAAGTCATTGCTGAGCCAGATCAGATATTACTGATAAAGGAGTCCCCCATCACCGGAGTTGTAGGCAGATGCTCACGAGGCGGTGCCCAATTCCATCCCCTGGATGAGGTGGGTCATAGTGGTGTCCAGCCACTCCTGAGCAGCAGGCAGCAGCTCTGGCTGGACCTGATGGCAGGAGCTGCAGTGGGGTCAGAACAGGACCGACAGGAGGCTCCAGGCTTTTGGATGGGCTCTTGTTCAGCTTCCCCAGGACTTCAAACCTGTTTCCTAGCTGGATGGTCTCTGGAAGAGGAGAAGAGCCAGATGGAGAGATTCAGGTGTTTATCTGATCAGGCTGCTTACCCGAATGACAGTCCAGGGTTCCTTGGAGACTAGAGAGGCTGGTGTGGAACAGTTGCTAACTTCAGGTTTTGCACAAAGCTGAGGCCAATCCTGGTCATACTGCTGGCTGGACTTCAGGATGGGCTGCACTGGTGGGCTGCTCTTACTTTCACTATTAGACATACCCCTGAGGTCTATTGTTGTTTTTCTTCGATTTGAGGGGTCCA